>JBAMJV010010290.1:0-44604 GCA_037951105.1 Echinarachnius parma | reverse complement strand
ACAAGCATATCTATAGATCCGTGGAACTAGGGCGGGTCCTGGGTTCGTTTTTCCATTTTTCTGCCATGACAAAGATCCTGCTATGGTTGAAAGCTAGGCTCCATATAACTCTCATTTGACTTACATAGACGATTTTGTATTTATTTATTATATATTTATTCATGGTTTTTATTGTGAACATGTATAGAAGCAAACAAGCTGAATTGAACGTGCTAAACATTCAACTAAATCAAAACCATGCAATTCGTACATAAGTTGAGCAGTATTCAGCAGTATTTCTTCATAATTTGTATTTAAACATAACTTGGAATTCTCATTTGTGTTTGTCATGCAGGATGAGGCAAACAAAAAGGGAGGGAAATGGATCGTCCGCCTTCGGAAGGGTCTTGCCTCTCGTCTATGGGAGAACCTGGTACTAGCCATGCTCGGGGAGCAGTTTATGGTCGGAGACGAGATCTGTGGGGCGGTGGTCTCGGTCAGATTTGCGGTGAGTTGGATCTTGTTCAATTTTTTGTTTTCTTTACCTGCAAAAGAGTATGTTTTGTAATATTCTTGAAAACCTTGGCTTAGGTCATGTGGTGAAATAAGGAGAAATGTAGGATAAGTAACTACTGTTTGCTGGTGTATTAACCGCACGTTATCATCTGGGAGAATCTGGTACTAGCCATGCTAGGGGAGCAGTTTATGGTCGGAGAGGAGATCTGTGGGGCGGTTGTCTCAGTCAGATTTGCAGTGAGTAGGATCTTGTTCAATTTATTGTTCTCTGTAATGCAAAATAGTATGTTTTGTAATATTTGTGAAAACCTTGGTTTTGGTCATGGTGAAAAAGGAGAAATTTATGGGCAACCCCAAATGATGTTACTACCTTATTTGCTGGTGTACAGGGAGCCTTGAAAGATAGATGTATAGATGCTGCTTTGTGCGCTTACATGGAGCCTGGTTGGAGTGCTACATAAGGAGTTGTATGTGCTGGATTGACTGCAGTGTGTGTATCCAAAGAATAGGGTAATAGTGATGCACCGAGAGCCTTGAAAGATTTTCGTTGGCACCAATCCTATTGTTTATTATCAAACTCTTCAACATCTTGATCTCTGTTTTATCCAAATCTTTTTTTTACAGGAGGATATCATTTTAATATGGAATCGGACAGCCAGTGATAACCATATCAATATAAGAGTGTGGGACACGCTACAAAGAGTGCTAAATTTATTAAGTTGGCAACAGTGTTTTTGTTTATCATTAAACTCTTCAACATATTGATCTTCGTTTTTATCCAAATCTTTTTGTACAGGAGGATATCATTTCAATATGGAATCGGACAGCCAGTGATAACCATATCAATATAAGAGTGTGGGACACGCTACAAAGAGTGCTAAATTTATTAAGTTGGCAACAGTGTTTTTGTTTATCATTAAACTCTTCAACATATTGATCTTCGTTTTTATCCAAATCTTTTTGTACAGGAGGATATCATTTCAATATGGAATCGGACAGCCAGTGATAACCACATCAATATAAGAGTGCGGGACACGCTACAGAGAGTGCTGAACCTTCCCCCTAACACCATCATGGAATACAAGACACACACCGACAGCCTCAAGTATGTACATATGTATGTATGAATATCATATTTAATATGTTTGAAATACGTTTACTTACATCTTAATGATAATCTACGCCTGTGACTGCAATACTTATTTTCCTGGGCTTTATAATTCATTGTATTTTATGTGCTACATCTTTATTAAGAATTATATAGATCTATTTGAATGTTAATTGTATTCTATTTTGATTGGAAGAATGATAAAGATGAATGCTAATAATAAATGATACTTCAATAAATACAATGATACATGATTCTCTGTACCTGCACTATACATAAATTGGCAATATAGAGCTGTTGTGATTATTAAAAGTAATTTGACAAGACGTAGGACTCGGTAGGCTTTCAGTGTACCTGTGTAAACTGTGTATGATGCTTCTAGCTAGTTTGATTTTTGTTGGATGGAGGGTCATCTGTAATCTTTTCATACTTTTAGTGAAAAACATGTTTCTTTTACCTGTGAATCAATGAAATTATCTTGAACAGATTTTTGTAAATGTCATGCCAAATTTGTTAGCGGTGCACACAGCATAGGTACAAAATTATGAGTATTTGAATTAGGCTAATTTGAATTATGATGTACTAATTTTAAGTAACATGTATTTGTGCACAAAATGTGACTTTGACAAAGATGTGTTTTAAAGGATTATAATTATTTGTATACCATTCTCGCTCTTTCTTTTTTTGCCACTCCAGGGACAGGTCAAGTTTTAGAAATACAGATGTCTTCCTGAGGTAAAACCTACCAGGAAGTAGATGTCGAGAGGTATCCTTGCTTTGACTGGGCCACCGTCATGATCTACTAAGAGTACAGCAGTTAACTGGATCATGATCTACCAAGCATATAGCAATTGACTGGTACATGATCTACCAAGCGACAAGAGTACAGAAGTTGACTTGATCATTATCTAACAAGTGATCAGCAGTTGACTGGATCATGATCTACCCAGTGTACAGCAGTTGACTGGTACATGATCTTCCAAGCGACAAGAGTACAGAAGTTGACCGGATCATGATCTACCAAGCATACAGCAGTTTACTTGATCATGATCTACCACGCATGTACAGCAGTCAACTGGATCATGATCTGCCAAGCGTACAGCAGCTGACTAACCCTACCAATCCACCAAGCATACAGCAGTTGACTGGATCATGATCTACCAAGCATACAGCAGTTGACTGGATCATGATCTACCAAGCATACAGCAGTTTACTGGATCATGATCTACCAAGAGACAAGAGTACAGAAGTTGACTTGATCATGATCTACTAAGCGTACAACAGTTGACTGGATCATGATCTACCCAGCTACCAAGCGTACACTACAGTCTAATATGGTGGTGTCTTATAGCTTGTATTGAATTAGAACCTTGGAGTTTGGCATACAAGACTGGATTAAAAAGTATGCATACTATAAGTTTTAAACAAACTGCTATAAAATATATGGTTTCACAAACATTTGTGCAGTTGAATAACCGTATGTCCCATCAGCTGTTGGTCTGTAGGTCTCATTATAAGGATATCGCCAGAATAGTTGGACATATACTATTGGATAGAGACTGACTGTTGCCGAGTGCACGAGCTGGTTTGTATTTTAAAGTCCCGAGGTCAAAGGGCAAACCTCACAGATCTAACTACAATTAATGCAAAACAATTGTGCTATCTCCCTGAGAACTGATCGATAGTTTTATATTGAAATTGTTACTCGTGTGCATGTGTAAGCCAAGAAGATTTCTTCTTGTGTGTTAGCGACCGCAATCAACTTTGTTTTTATGTCACTTTATTTGGTTGTGATTTTACTGTATATTTTAATATTTTACATGGCTAAAAGTAACCCAAAATATTATATTATGTACAGTTTCTCAAGAAAAGTGAGACAGTTTGATATTCTTTTTAGATTTGGGCCAATTTTGGGTAATAATGATCATTAAGTCAAAAGTTAGAGTTTGAGGTTTTTGTAAATTTTAGTGCCAAGAAAACTGTATCTTGTTGATGCAAAGCCAAGAAAAACATTAAAGTGATCTTTTAACTTCATAGAAAAAGAACACTGTTTACTTAGTGAAAATTGATGTCAGATATTATCTTGACTACCCACTGATTCTGACTACAACCAAAAAGTGTTCCAGAATGCATTTCAATTCAATCATGAATATCTCCACAATTAGGGAGATATTTGAAAAATCAAAACCCATTTAATTCCCCTCAATTCAACAAGGTACAAGGGAAATGTGAAAGCTCCAATTGATTTTGGTTGAATTTGAAAAAGTTAATGGATCACTTTAATAATTCTGCTACATATGTTGTCCCTTATCGGGCAAATAGAATATGATTAATGGAAATCAGCTGGCCAGTGCTAATTTAGAGCCATGGTTTTGGGCCAGCCCATGAGTTTGTCTTGGCAGGTCTACCAACATTCAGTAGAAGAGCTGGGGGGTGTTTCAACTTTCACAAAGATCCTAAGTTGAACTTAACTCTAAGTTGAACTTAACTCTAAGTTGGACTTACAAATCATGGAAAGCCATTAGTTTCTTTGAAAAAACATTGCAAAGTTTCTTTTATAAGTCATAAAATGTTGATTCAAATCATTAATATTTTCTATTATCAAGGGAATTCATGTTTTTTATATATAAAAGTTATGAAAAGTCTAAAATACTTGCATTTTTACTTTTGAATACATTTTTATTCCAAGGCTACAAATGGCTTACCAAAGTGTTTAAGTCCAACTAAGAGGTAAGTTCAACTTAGGATCTTTGTGAAACACCCCCCAGATCTAGTGATTGACAATGTCATCACTTCATTTACAACTCAACCTTTGTCAATCTTCGTCTTGCTTTTTTTAGGTACTTGCTAGCATTGTTGCAAGACAAATAGCTGGGGGTGTATTCTGAAAACGATTTAAGTTAAAATTTATTGTATCTATATATTTTAGCAAATCGCTATTCCTTAAGTACAGTTTCAGAATACCGATTTGGCTAAAATATTTTAGTGACGTAGATACAATAAATTTGAGCTTAAAATCGTTTTCAGAACACCCCCAGAACTTTATTTCTTAGGTGAGTAGCCATGTACATTTATGTATGTACATGTATGTCAAATGGCCTAGTAATTTTTTTATGAAATACATGAATGTATGTATTTCAACTCCGAACATATGTTCTTTTTAATTTCTTTGATTTTTCACTCGCTAAAATTAATGTTCGTCTTGAAATTTCAAGACTTTTTTGCATGCATGCATAGACAATAACACTTTATATTTTACCTATCCAACCAATGTTTTTGAACATGACAGCAAGGTTCAATGTTTAAGCACCCTCAGATAATGGAAGTGATCGAGTTGGTAATAATGGCCCAAACTCTCATCAATGGCACAACTTTAGTCTGGGCTAAAAAGACAGTTACCGGTCAAACCATTACGCACCTGCGGACCCACTGATGGTTGCCTTTCCTCCACCAGAGATATTTTAATTGTTTTTTGTCATTATCCAGTCAATCCATCTAGTTCTGCTTAGGCATCAGAACAATAGGTGGCTTGAAATGCAATTCATATAAGTCGGTTCACTCTGTTCCCAGTCAAATAATATCCTGAATGATTTAGGTCGCAATATTACTGGTGACTGACTATACATGTACTATGACTTGCATTTCAAGCTGCCCATTGTTCCCGATTCCTAGAGGGATTGAATGCATAATCAGGGCTCGACACTCGCACTGGCCCGGGGCCAGTGAAATTGCACTTGGGGCCAGCAAAAATGTATAAAAGTCATATTTTGGTGGCCCGATCGGGCAAGCAGATTTTCAAACCAACATTGACAAAATGAGAAATCTTGTTTTCTTTTATGGCAAGGAAAGAGTGATATTTTGAATAATAACAAGTTTACTCATAAAATAACATTTTCGGGCCAGTAAATTTTCTTTTGGGCCACCAGAAAAGGGGAAGAAATTATTTCAATGGCCCGACGGGGCCACTGACCAAAAAGGCGAGTGTGGAGCCCTGGCATAATGAAAAGAAACAATTATAATATCTCCAGTGGCACAGGACTACCATTTCACAGGTGTGTAACGGATTAACGGGTTGCTGGTAATTTCTGTCCCAAGCCTGGACTAAAGCTGAGCCACTGATGAGAATCCAGGCCAACGTGCTTAGAGATACTCCCAACAAATTTCAAAATACATTCAACTTTTTTTTTTTATTGTTGCTCTTTGTATATATTTGTCCATGTGAGATGAATTGTGTTCTTGTGGAGATGTTTCATCATTGCAGAAGTACAGGCCAAGCATTACGAACGAATTTAAGAGAGTATTGTATACATTGTACAAAATATTATTTATTTGACATGTTGCCTTCAGTTCACACATAGTTTTCCAGCAGATTCAGCCAATTAAATATGTTGTCAGTTGGTACCATTCTTAATAAATCCATTTGCAATAAGAACTGTTTTCATACCAGGGGGGTGTTGCATAAAGAGTTGTGATTAATCGAAAAGTTGCGATTGGGCGCATTTGAGCCAATCAGATTTGCGCATTTAGGCGCATTTTCCGACTTGCTATTAATAGCAACTCTTTATGCAACACTCCCCAGGTCAGATCTAAGTAAACTCTACCATGTCATATCAAATGTTTTACAACTCCTTGAATATTTTTTTTTTTGCATTTACATGCATTTCCCATTAGCTTTCGGGCGTTGTCTGACAAAACTACTGCTGCTAATAAACTAAATAAGCCACCACCCGTTCATCACAACAAGTATGAATAAATCACATGAATATTTTATTCTATATTGTTGCTTTGATTGTGATTTTTATTTCTGCACATGATTGGTCAGTGTCTTATTTAAACAAAAATGGATGCCACAGAAATAGTATGAGAGCCTTATTGAATACTATACAGTGAAACCTCGTTATAACGAGCACCCCAAGTCCACTCCTTTATGAGTATGTTGCTGTATGATAGCTCATTTTATAGAGGTTTCACTGTATTAAGGTTCTTATTCTACTACAGTTAACCCTTACCCTAACCATCCTCCTCCATGTACTCCTGCTCAGGATTGCCTCACTCGCAGCCTCTAAATTGTTCAAATGACTTCTTGTACTTGACTTGTTAAGTCAGTTCAGCTTTCTAACTCATATATGACTGGATATAGCAAAACCATGCCCTGTTCTAAAACATCGGGAAGTATTTGGTAAAGATACGTTTCAATAAAATGATATAATCAAAATGAAGTAAATTGTACAGAAACTTTGACTGATATATGAAATGCCCTGGCATCTTTCCATCTTTCCAAGTTTCCATCGATTTTGAAAGTAATTTCTAAATTGATTTCTAAATGTGATCCTGTCCCGAGTTTGATGACATGAATCTTTCTATGTACATAAATATCAAGACAAATTCCATTGATGAAGGGTATGGTTCAGATACTGTCACTGGAGCTGTAGCTCTCGGGAGTCTTCAAATCTAGTCCACCAGGTTCCCATAGGCAAGGTGTTAACAAAGATTCCATTCATGTTCACAGTAAATTGTTCATAAGCTGTCACTGATGCTGTATGTCCTCTGTACTTGATGACACGACATGTTTCTAATTACTATACATGAATATCAAGAGTAAATAGTTCAGAAACTTTGACTGATGCTGCTGCTGTCTTCTAAATTTGATAACATGACATCTTTCTATACACATAGAGTTAATACAGATCCACCAGGTTCCCGTAGACAAGGTGTTAAAGCAAGTTTCCATTTATGTTCACAGTAAATTGTTTCAGAAACTGTCACTGGAGCTACTGCTCTCCGAGTCTGATGACATGATCTCGACGTCCTCTTCGTTTTCCTTGTTCATACCCGATGACATGCTCAGATTCGCTCAGATTGATCAGAAACTTAAAACTGATGCTGCTTGTTCTCAGAATTTGATGACATTACATCTTTCTATACACAAGCATCAAGAAAGATTCCATTAATGAGGTAAATTGTTTCAGAAACTGTCACTGGAGCTACTGCTCTCCGAGTCTGATGACATGATCTCCACGTCCTCTTCGTTTTCCTTGTGTCCAGGCACATTGAGGTCGATGCTGCCCTCAGCAGCCAGGCGGTTCAGACCCGATGACATGCTCAGATTCGCCGTTAACTCACTAGATGGTTTCCAGGTAGAGGCACCACCTAAACAAAAAGAACAACAAAACTTGATAAGTTACACATGAGAACAACTGGACGGCATTTTGCAATCACTGTAGAGTTAATACAGGTTCCCGTAGGCAACCTGTTAATGAAAGATTCCATTTATGTTCACAGTAAATTGTTCAGAAACTGTCACTAGAGCTGCTTCTTCCCCAGTTTAGACCCGGTTCAGACCCGATGACATGCTTAGATTCGCCGTTAACTCAATAGATGGCTTCCAGGTAGAGGCACCACCTTGAACAAATAGTAATCAAACTTATATCAAATAGAGAGAAACTGACAAGAAATATTTAATTTAAATGAAAAATGAACAAAGAAAATTGGGTTTCCCCGGGATTTGAACCCGAGACCTCCGGATTGCTAGACCCGAGCTCTAGTGACTGAGCTAGGAGCTCATCTGTCAGTCGTTCATCTCTGAAACCCTCTTCAATGTTTGTTATGATAAAACTTGATGAGTTACACTTGAGAACTTGACAATTTTTCATAAATACACTAGATCTTGAAACCTTATTATACGGAGCACCTTGAGTCCATTGAATTTACCTTGTACTGGACATCTTGTAACAGGGCTAAAGAAAACATGAAATACATTGAACCTGTGAAATTACCTCGCTTTATCAGGTACATGTACCTCGATATAACAGAGCTCGTAATATAGAGGTTCCACTGTAAAACCAAGACCTTGGGCCAAAAAAAAAAAATTGTTTGATTGGAGTAACGGGCAACCAAAAATTAGGGTAGGTCGGTAGGGATTTTTTTTTCTTTTTTTTTTCTGGTTTTTTTTCTTCGCACAAATACACAATAACACAAACATAACACATTGCAATTTTTAATTTATTTATTTATTAATTTTAATTAATTTTTTTTTTAATGAAATTCAGAAAAACCTCTAGGGTCGGCGTGCATTAGCGCCGGTATTTTTAGGGGCGGGCCTTATGGCCTGGGGCAAGACACATTTTTAACATTAGATAGTTACAAATTATGAAGTATTTAAGTTTAAGGTCAGTAAGTTTTTTTCACACCACAACAAATTTTGAAAATTATTTTTCTGGTTTCTACCGTGCGACAAGCATGTTACTTTAATGTGTCACACCTGTGACCTCTCGATTGCTAGATCAGGGGGGTGTTTCACTAAACACTAAAATCAATTTTAGCATCGATTCAATAGGATGACTATCTTCTGTCTGTCTAGCCTGGACTAAAGTTGTGCCACTGATAAGAATTTGGGGCTAAAAGAGTCAGCAAACATACATACCTGGCTGACCAGCGTCGGTAGACTCTCCAGCAGCATACGTAGGGAGATTGCTCAGTCTGCCTAGAATGCCCATCCTCATCTCCAGGTCTGTAGGGTACGGCCTTCTAGGGTCACCTGGAAGCAAACAGAATTCAAATTAAAGATATACTTGAGTACTGGTCGAGGTTTGTATATTTGCAAATTAACATGCTGTAAAGCTTTGGCATATATGAAGAAATATTGTTGAAATACCAAATGAAAGAGTTATAGTTATAATTTGGTCTAAAAAGTAGAAAATAATCTTAAAGGGGTCTGGTACCTTTGTTGGCAATTGCAAAAAGTGATGAGTAATTGATAAAAATGTGTATTGGAGTAATCTGAAAAGTCAACAAAGTAATGTGTGAAAATTTCACGTTAATTGGATGTTTTTCGGCTGAGATATCATATGAGCAAAAATGCAAAGTACTCATTGTACTTACTTTGTAAATCTGCAGGAAATTATCCCGTAGACAATTTCATATCTGAGCACTTCAATCATAAATATCTTTTGAACGAAATGGAAATTTGAAAAAACAAAACCAGTCCTGTGCTTTTATTGTTAATATGAATATGATAAGGTATGAGAGAACCATTATATTCCAAGTAAGTTTTGAGGATTTGGACAATGTTACTAAGTCCCTTTAAGTAAAATTCAAGATAAAATTAACATTATAGGGCAGTGGGGGGGAACACTGCCCTTACCTAGCTGGACTAGCCTGGTTGATCACACCGGCTCACTGCATGTTTGTATGCGTCCACACGGCTTCGTGATGTCATTACTACATCTATTAACACTTACCTGGGGCCCATGTGAGAGGGGCTGACACAGCATTGGTAGCGCTGATCCTGTGTGCATACTTGATCAGTTCTTCAGAAGAGATTGCTCCTTTCTTGGCATTCCGGATAGCTTTCAGTTTCTCTTTCGCTTGATAGATGGCTGTGGCCTGGTACAGGAAATGAAAGAAAAAGAATCAAAGAAATATCATAATTGGACAGATCGGACACTAATAAATTCTAAAAAGGGCTGGGGTTTGACAAGCCCTAGAACCTTAGACCTCATGACCCCAAAATAGGAAAAAGAAACAAAAATGATCCAAGAAATATATTATATTTGGACAGATCAGAAAATAATTAACCCTAGAAGGGTCGGGTTTAATAAGCCCTGAAACCTTACACCTCATGACCCCAAAATCTTATCAGCTTCAATCATTTTGCAAAATAACATTGCTATAAGATGGTTTTGTTATATTCAGAGCTCGTTATAGTGAGGTTCCACTTTACTAGAAGACTTCATGCAGTTGGTTGGCATAGATTGGGGGTGGTTTCAGAATGTTAAAAGTGCAAAAAAAGAACGAGTTTGGCAACTGATGAATGAATGAAGGGTTGATAATGTGTGCAGTTTACCAGCATGTATTCAGCTTCATTGAGTTGTTTTTGTACAGATTATTGATGTACTGAATGGGTGAATTACATGTATGTGTACAGTTTACCAGCATATAGACTGTTTCTTTGAGTTGTTTTAACAGTGTCTTCATGTAATGAATGGGTGAATTATGTGTGCAGTTTACCAGCATATATTCAGCTTCTTTGAGTTGTTTTTGCAGCGTCTTGATGTCCTCATCTCGCTTATCGACCTCCTCCTGGAGTCCTTCCACTTCCTGCTTCATCTTGCGCTGGTCTTCCGTCTCTTTCAGGGTTGCTTCCAGCTCCTGGTTCTTCTTCATCAAAATCTCCATTATCTGAGCAAAAAATATATATACAATTTATACTATACAATACAATATATAAGTTCTTCTATAGCGCTAAATACATAAATGTTTCATAGCGCTTATTTAATTTTAATCTCCATTATCTGATCAATGGTATATAATCTGTATCTCCAATATCTGAGGGGGGGGGGGGGCATGTGCCCCCCCAATAATTTGAAGAAAAAACAAGAAACATAAGGGGACATTTTTTTTGGAAAAAACAAAGAAATATAATAATGTGCGCCCTCAATCAGTCCGACCACGCTATGCCACTGAGTACATGTACATTAAGAGTGCCCTTTTTTGAAGGCATCTCCGAGTTCAGTAAAATATTCCATAAACCATAATAGGTACATCAAAGTGAAATGTTTAAGTTCACACGATAGAGGATGCAGATGATGTGGTATGCAGGTATGGTGTCAAGAAAATCAGCTGAAAATGGCATTTTAGCCCTTCAGAAAGCCACTTACATGTAGATTTCGAATAAAACAACTGTTTTGCACTTGGAAAATTATTTATAAATGATATGAGGACCTGAAAATTTACTTTGAAAGTGCCCCCCAAAAAAATTGAGTTCGGGCGAAGAAAAATGACGTCATAGTTGTGACGTCATCTGCAGGCAATCACAGGATCCCCGATACTCTAATTGTCATAGACGTACACGCTGAGCGCATCTAATCACATTGACAGAGAGATATTATTTCGATTTTTTTCAATATCTACATACATTTGTTTGAGTTTATAATTATGGAGGATCCACACCCAGATTCATCTGATTCTAACAGTGAGCGTGAATTAGACGAAAGATCTGGATCAGTGTCAGAATCGAGTTTTGAATTGACAGTTCCTGAAGATAAAATTCCAAATTGTGCGTCGGCAGCCAAAATGGAATGGAAGTGATAGAGGTGCAACCGAACAGATTTGTTGAGCGTGGCTGAGCAAATTCATGACAATTTCCCCATAATTGCAGACACCATTATTATAATTCTTATTTCATTATTTGTCTCCACAAATACAACAAATATAATTGCCAAATAAAGGCGCATACTCACTCTAAAATCGCTTCGAGGAAGTCTCCGATATGATTATAGCAATCGTATACCCAGCCCCCTCGCAGACAGGTCTTCCGGCCATCAGCACGCGCGCACGAGCGCTGCGGCTAGCCCAGGCCTAGCCTAACCATAATAAGTGGCGGCTTCATCCGATCACGTCTCAAAACATGGTGTACAAAAATGCGGTGTTTCGCACTCAAATTCATCTTTTTATGCGGCAATAAAATGACAAGCATCATTGCTTTGATGGATCTATTTAACAATATTTACGGAAATATATTTACAGAACATTCAGAAAAACGGTGCAGGCTTATACTTTCCTTAGATGTGTTGCTGCATCTTGCTAAAATTCATTCCTGAGGCAATTTCAGTTAATCCTCAATTTTCAAGCAAATACGAGTTTGTAGTACTAGCAAGTCAAAGTGTTTGCATTGAACCACGTTGTAAACAATTCTCGCTCTTCCGTGTTATTGCCTGCAGGTGACGTCATGACTCATGAGCTCATCGCTCCGCTAAAATTACTTTTTTAGGAGTATGGAACGCCGACGCGAAAAAGAGCCAAAAATGTGCATGAAATTTTCCTTTTTTGCCCAACTGAAGGATAAAAAAAAGAAAAAGAATGTGGTATATCAATAAAGGCACATATTCAAAGCTATAAAGCTGAATCAAAGCCGGGATTGCGCCCCTCCTTTAAAAGATACTCAGAAATTCATGAAAAAATATGATCTTATTGAAGTAGTCAAACCTGTCTTAGCACCCACCCGTCTATAGCAGCCAACCTGCCTATAGTGGCCAACAAAAGTGACCCCTAGCAGAGAAAAGGCATGTTATGGAACCTGCCTATAGAGATCACCTGCCTACAGTGGCCACTTTTCATGTTTCCCTTGGTTGGTCACTATACACAGGTTTGACTGTATTCTATTCAATGAATGCATCAAAGCAGAGAATGCTTACCTGAGGCTCATCAGGCTGTGATACTCTTTGCCTTACAGCCGAGGTGGCCTCGCCCAGATCTCTGTAGAGACAATTAGAAAGTTTGAAGATATTAGAAAGATTTACCCATTTGTTGATTTCGCTATCGGCATGTCACGCCGCTGGGAAAACATAGTTTAATACATTGCATCTCATGAGTTTATAATGAACTGAATGATAACTAGCATATTATTACAGAGTGCATGAACACAAAAAGGACAGAAAAGAAAATGGGAGTGGGCAGATAACTCGGGCGTTCAAAAAGGGGACTTTTGCTTTTTTTCAGGATATCGAGTATCAGCCTTAGTAACAAACAATCATAAATGTTGATACACAGTTGGACATTGTAATAAAGAGCAACTTAACATTCATACTTTGTGGCTTCAACGCTGAATTGGAACCAATTGACAGCACATCACCAGAGGTGTTCAGAAATAAGATCAACCGGAGCCACCTACGTTTTGACTACAAAACCAACCAGCGCCCTCTCCTTATTCCAGTCGCAGTGCATTATAACTAGCTAGAGGTCCTGAACTGTATCACATCCAGAACTTAGATAATGAGAAAAAAATTATGATGGCCTTGGCTAAAGCAAAAACTAATACTATAGAGGGCATGGTGTTTTATTTGTTTTGCCCTTTTTAATTTGTCTTGGCTTTTATTGTTTCGTTGTTATTCGTTATTTTGTCATTGTATCGTTTTGTTAATTGATTGTTTTTGTCTCATCCACAACTGTACAGCTAGAATATTCTGCTTCAACACGATTATCATAATCAATGCAATACGTCTAAGTTTTGGAATTAATCATAATCAAAAGTTCCAAGACTGGCTAACCTAACCAGCAATCCTCTTCCGTTTGAAACGGTTTGTGATTACATTGACCATCGTCATTGTTTTTCACAAATTTTAACGTGGGTCACTCAGCTCACATCACAAATCTACCATTTTATGGCAAGTAATTTTCTTTCAGTATCCTATGGCCATATTTACACAAAACAGTACACATTCTAAAAAGATAAACCTTTGTTATCCTTTGAATTTCTATTTATGTGACTTTTAGGTAGTCGAGTCGCATGCGACCCGTGGCCTTTTCGGCAAGGGATGCCTGTAAAGTGTCGAACTCCATAATTGCTTGGAGTTGGAGCTTCCTCGTTTCTCTTCTTCTAGTTCTACCGTGTTATTTAGCTTATGCCTGGTAAGAGAAGAATAAAATAGGGTTAGATTTTTTCAAATGCCCCTTTAGTATGACGATATCTATCATTCAGCTCAAAAGCGTTAATGAACGGTCATAAACATGATAAACCCATGAGTCATAGACATAGTCATACAGTAATTCGTTGTAAAAACAGATGCAAATTTAACCAAGAAAGCAGTGTTCTTTTTCAATGAAACTTTCGCACGTATCATTCAGACATATCTTACAATGATTTTGGTAGAGGATTGAAGTCTCAAATGTCATTTTGGGCAATATCTGACACTTTACAGGTGCTCCTTTATAAACGCACGCCCGCTTCGGCTTCACACCTGTGAATGTTTTTAACAGCCAGTATAACACTGTCCCATGTACGTATATCCGTGTCAGTGACTTTGTGTGACCATACTGAAATGACAACAAAGGAACCATATCTAGTAATCTAACTTTCCTAGTTCGAATACAAGCGATTGGGCCGAATGCAGTCTTACCTTGTCAACACCTCTGCTTCCTCTACAAGCGAAAGTATCCTTGACTTAGCTGTCGATGAACTCGCCATTTTCGATGTGTGTTTGAGTGTGTGCTTTTTTTTTAGCTCGATCTCGAATTATCGGAGATGCTCGCGCATCCAATTCCAAGAGGGCGCGCGCTATAGTTGAGAAGTAAAATTTTGGATTTTGGCAGTTGACTAATTTTATCAACTTTCACATAATTATAAAGAAGGGGCAATATTCCTATATGTTATTGTTCTCTTATATGTTTGAACCCCTAATATAGGGGGGGGGGGGGGTAGTAATACATGCGTTTCATGGGACGCCCCCCCCCCCCCCCCCCCCCCCCATTCTTCGTGGCTCGATGGGTTGAGCACCGGTCTAGAAATCCGGAGGTCTCGGGTTCGATTTCCGGGGAAGTCTATTTTTCTTTGCTCATTTCAATCATTTAAAGGGGTAGTTCAGTTTTGGTATAGAGGGCGCTGCACGAAATAGTTTTTTTGTGAGATAATGAAAAACTTAGTGTAAAATTGTAAAAAGCATTCAATTTTAATGGCAGAATAAAGTTTATTTTATCAAAATCTGCTCAGAAACGGCTGAAATATCAATGAATATATCAGATTGGAATGGGCCTCAGATTATTTTATTTGATGATTATTAAAAAAAAAATCTAATGCTTACATTTTTTCCACAATTTTCAAGAGGTTTTTAAATAGTTGTTGATGATCTCTCTATCTAATCATTATTTCAACAACACATCAAATGCATAACTTAGTATGAAAAATGGTTAAAACCAGGCCCCCCCCCCCCCCCCCCCCCCCCCTCCCCAACTCAAAATGGAAGTTGGCCAAATTTGTAATGAAGAGAACCACCGATTGTTATGTTAATTCGACTGGCTGCCATGGTAATATTAGCGTAAATTCATTCATAATAATGCGCGGGCGCGAACTTCACAATTATCACGCACGAATTTATGGTATGCCTCTGTTATGACGTCACAATGAAAAACAATATTTTGATCCTAGTAGGGAAATCCCCTGTTTCTTGACTGTGCGCAATTAAATACATGACATCGCGTAACTATTAGTACTGCGCGTAATTAAAATAATAGAGATGAATTAGAATACTTAAGCGTCTTTGGTATTATGAAGCGCAATTTTGCTGAGAAGTGCGTGTTTAAATGCCATGGCAACTGCAAGTGCGCAATGCGTAATTACTTTAGCTTTTTGCGTAATGTGTTAATTTATCCAATGAATCCACGTCTGATAATTTATTCAAATGAAAAAAATCTGACGTACTAACTCATTTGCATGACATTCGGTGCGTATTTTCAAAAACTTGCTGATAAAGGTGTGGCCTATCTCTGTGGTTAAAACGCTATACGCTTATTCACTTGGGGTTCTAGTATTTATATTGTATTTCTGTGGTTAAAACCAGGGGGGTAAACTCAGCCGCCATGATGGTTAGGTATGTATGCGATTAGAAGCAGTTTAGCTACGTCACAAAACGTCATCAAAAGTATGACAGGCTGTGTATTTCGAAATTGATCGGGAATTTAATAATAAAATACATCCCATTGAGCGGTGAAATATTCACCACCTCTATCTAGCGTAATCAATTTGTGTTGCCCTTTTCTACCCCATTAAGTAAGAGCGTTTTTTAGTTACATTTTGTGTTAAATACTGTTTATGATTGCTCAATATTTGCAGAAGAGTCGCTCTTCATACACGGATCACTGTCTCAGCCAAGGGAAACAATTGTTTACAAATTCATCGCGCGCAAAATCACAAATGTACGCGCTAATGACATCTTTGCCATAGAAAATGTACAGTGTGAGTGCGCTTGGTAAAGTGCGCGCCTTACGCACATTCTTATTGTTTCGTCATATTATTTCCCCACAATGCAGTTTTGTGACGAACTTCCTCCGTTCAATACTGCTCGTAAACAAGACCGTCAGCCCGCCATTGCTTTATGTACAAAGTGTATGGGGTACGGTACCTACTACCCAGCTAGCCACCTGACGTTGGGCCGATGTCGGAATTTGGTTGCCGGATGTCGGCATATCGCCGTTGGCTCGAGGTTAAAATGTCCGCCAGCCCAACATCGTCACGACGTCATTTTTGTGATATATTGGAATAACGTCATTTTCCGACAATGGCCCAACATCATCTCATGACATGATGTTGGGCCATTGTCGGAAAATGACCTTATGCCAATATATCACAAAAATGACGTCGTGACGATGTTGGGCTGGCGGACATTTTAACCTCGAGCCAACGGCGATATGCCGACATCCGGCAACCAAATTCCGACATCGGCCCAACGTCAGGTGGCTAGCTGGGTAGTAGGCTTGTTAAGACCCCAAAATATGGGTGTTCACTGCAATTTGGGGTACAACTCTTTTAATAACTTCAACATATTCCTTGGATGAAAAGAAGAAAATTCATCCAAAGAGACACTCTGTATCTATGCAAATTAGGCCTAATACATACTCGAACTCAGCTTTACCAGAACTCCTACTTCCCACAAACTGTAACAGCATGGAATGCGCTCCCCCAATAATATCTTGGCTTCTACATCACTAGGAGCCTTTGCGGGAGCAGTTGCCTCAATCGGCAATTAATGGGATACCTCACCGGTTCCCCTCGACTCTACGTCCTGACTGATGGACCCTGTCGAGTACCCAAGTAGAAGTAGAAGTAGAAGTAATTTCCATAATTTATGCAAATTTATTCATGAAAATGGATATTCCATGAAAATGGTGTTTTCATTGACATATTTGAAGGAGAACATATTCCTTGGATCAAAAGAAGAAAATTCATCCAAAGAGACACTCTGTATCTATGCAAATTAGGCCTAATTTCCATAATTTATGCAAATTTATTCATGGGCCCAGAAATAACGGAACGGGGCACTTCCCAAAATAAAGCCACGAAATGACTGGGTCCATCGGATAGTGTGTCTTTTCAAATGAAAATTGATAGCAAGAACATTAATTTTGGTCGTGTAGTTTTTGTTTTAGAGTGCTGTGAGTGACACCATGTCAGGGTTCATTTTTCTTCAATTTTGACTGACCTATTGGCTAAAGAATGACCCGAACGGCTCGTTATAGAATTACGGTGCTGTGGCTATTCAGTCGGTTGCATCATTGTTCACTTATAAGTATAAGTTTCTTATGTTATTGTGCAGGTTTTGGTTACAAAAAGTAATCCTTACCAAAACTGTAGGCTACTACGTAACCCCTTTAAACTATGAATTAAATATTAGGCCCAATCAAATCGGATATATTTAAAAATACTACATAATCATATTTTATTTAAAAATCTAATGCTTACATTTTTCAACAATTTTCAAGAGGTTTTTAAATAGTTGTTGATGATCTCTCTATCTAATCATTATTTCAACAACACATCAAATGCATAACTTAGTATGAAAAATGGTTAAAACCAATGGGTTTTTTTAGAGAGCGTCCTCTTGTGTTTTAATGGATTTTAGAAAATTATTACAGGCTTTTTACTTAGTCGTTTGTAATTTTCTCTTCGAGCATGGTGGAGTTATAAGTATAAGTTTCTTATGTTATTGTGCAGGTTTGGGTTACAAAAAGTAATCCTTACCAAAACTGTAGGCTACTACGTAACCCCTTTAAACTATGAATTAAATATTAGGCCCAATCAAATCGGATATATTTATGTATATCCGTTAATTACCAACCTGAGGGTGTATGATGTTTTCTCTCGGTGATTATGATTGGTTAAAAATTTTCCTTATAACGAACGATCTTTTATGATTATGTAGTCTTTTGGGCCGGGGGTAAATTATTCACTTTGAGCGTATACATTAATTGTATAATATTGTTTTTGAGTAATTTTTGGTTACAAATATTTGAAATTTTGAACCGAAATTTACATCGATGACTTGAAGTCTATTTGATACAAGAAAATATTAATGATTTTTATCAAAATTGTACATGCCTAAAGAGGCTAGTTTTTACACTTTTACGAAGAAACTAATGTTTTTTCCACTATTTTTTGTTAAGTCCAACTAAGTGTTAAGTTCGACTTAGGATCTTTTTCACCCCCCCCCTCAGGCCGTTGATATTCACGATGCGTTTACACTACCTTTCGCAACGTTATTTCAAACAATGTGAACGCGTGCTCATGCAACTTGCAAATGACGCCTGAATTATTTTTAAAGCCCATTGTTTAATGCGCATTAAATTCGCGCGTATTTTGATGATGCGTAAAGTCAGTGGTTGTATTTTTTATACTCAAGAAGTTGTTACATTTGATTTGAGTTGCTGCAATAATACAACAATCGCTGGACAAAATGGGAGCAGAAGAAAGCAAGATTGGAACCGTAAGAGACCAACAGTTTGAGGTAAGTATGTTTAGTGTATTATTTAGTAAACCATACCTATTATAGAGTATCTATGAATATTTCTCCAAAGTATTTAATATGCATATATGTTCAAACAAACAAACAAACAAACAAACAGCAACGAATAAAACACGAGTGAGCGAAGAGAGCAAGTGGGTTCATTGTCCTTTAAAAAAAAAAACACTTTACCGCCAAGATATTCCCGTCCTCCTCTCGAACTTTATAATCTCCCTTCTTTCTATACTCATCCCTTTTAAATGTCTTATTATCTTCCGAATCCCTTTTCGCCGACTTCTTCATCATCATCATCATCATCATCATCATCATCATCATCATCATCATCATCATCATCATCGTCATCATCGTCATCATCGTCATCATCATCATCATCATCATTATCTTCTCTTCCCCTCTCTCTTTAATTCATCTTCTCGGTATCTTATTCTTCTTGTTCTTCACCTTTACGGACTTGCAATTCATACTCTCAGGCATCACCTTCATCTTTCCCGACTGGATCTTCATTTTTTTTTCTGGAAATATTGCAAAAACCAAACAACTTGTAGTCAAATTAGTCAAGAGTACAGGGGGTGTATTCTGAAAACGATTTTAAGCTAAAATTTATTGTATCTACGTCACTAAAAAATTTTTTAGGAAATCGGTATTCTGAAACTGTGCGATTTTTTTTTTATCTACGTCACTACAAATTTTTAGCCAGCGCTAAAATATATTGTAGTTGCCATGGAAGATATGCAAATTTTATGCAAATGAGGCAAATCGGTATTCTGAAAAGAATTTTAAGATAAAACAACAGAATTTAAAATCACTTAGTAGCAGTTTTATCTCCGTGACGTCAACTAATCATAACATATTTTCTTTTTAAAGTCATTCAGTATTAATAGTCTGGATATGTGATAGATCTTGACTCAACTGTCCAAGGCCAAGCGGACATAGCGTAGGAGGGGGGTGTGTGGTGGGTGGGGAGGTGGGGGGGGGGGGGGGGGGGGGGGGGTGAAAACTACCATATTCGGGCAAAACGCACCTAAAATTCGGGCAAATCCATGTTGCATTTGGGCAAAATCGTGTTATTTTGGATCAAACAAATGAAAACATATCGTTTCTGGGCATCAAAAAGGCAAGGACTTTTTTCAGGCAAACGACCTCGGCCTCCTGAAAAGTACGTGCCCCGGCTACGCCCATGCAAGAGGAGAATTATAATAATTGGCACTGAAAATAATGCGTGACATGTTACTGACATCCTTAAAGTTTTTGTTACGGATGTTAATAATAATAATATTGTTACGGGTCTTGTGTTACATTTTTGTTTGTGACATTTCCTGTGAATAGGTATTTTACTGGAAACTAATTGTATGTCCAGGTAAATCATACTACTGCATAAATATTGGAATTCCTAATTCAAACTTAAGCTCGGCGCAGACAGAGCCGATTCGACCCGATCCGTCTGGTTTTCAGCCTGATTAACTCAGTATACGTTGCCTCAGGACTCCGGTTTTGCCAATCAAGAGCCAGTAGGAGGTCATTCGAGGCCTATTCAACATGTTGAATCTGCTCCGGCTCAGCGAAACTAACTCTAACCTGACTGAAAACCAGTCGGATCGGGTCGAGTCGGCTCGATCTGTCTGCGCCGGGCTTTATACTTGCATTACGATTACTTCAGGTTTGACAAATTACGGGTATTATACAATTATTGTCTTTTGACTTGAATCAGAAAAGCTCAAACGTATTCCTAAATACAGCTTTCTTTTACTATAATTTAAATTTATAGTAAAATCAGGTCTATGGTAAAATATATACATCTACAATTCTCATATTCATTAAATGCAACTAGTATTGCCAGTCGTATTACAAACAAATTAAGGATGTAATAAATGCAGACTGACTATTCATCCGAAATGCAAACACAGAGAAAGAGTTAAAAATAATAATCTGTATCCATTCTCTTACGTTTTGGGTTATTATGATACAAACTTTTCCCTTTTAAAGTTACGGATGTTGTACTCTCTGTTGACTTTGGCTACAAGTTGTTGAAATTCTAGAACTTAGTATTTAGCGATTCTAATTGTTTTCGTATTGTGCAAACTGTAATTTCAGCAGCTAAGAATAACATAAGAACTTGATTATTTACATGTTTATATCACACTATTATTATCATTAGTAGTAATATTAGTAGTAGTATTAGTAGTAGTAGTAGTAGTAGTAGTAGTAGTAGTAGTAGTAGTAGTAGTAGTAGTAGTAGTAGTAGTAGTAGTAGAAGTAGTAGTAGTAGTAGTAGTAGTAGTAGTAGTAGTAGTAGTAGTAGTAGTAGTAGTAGTAGTAGTAGTAGTAGTAGTAGTAGTAGTAGTAGTAGTAGTAGTAGTAGTAGTAGTAGTAGTAGTAGTAGTAGTAGTAGTAGTAGTAGAAGTAGTATACAACTAACGAATGGGCTTCTTGTGATAGTATACAACTAACGAATGGGCTTCTTGTGATAGTCAAATCTATTACCGAGGTGGGCTCAAAATGATTATTACCCGAAGCGTAGCTGAGGGTAATAGTCATTTTGAGCCCACCGAGGTAATAGATTGCCTATCACAATCAAGCACATTCGTTAGTTGTTTTATATCACTCATCAATATCAGTGATTGTGTTCAGCTTATAGCAAAATAAGTGATAATCTCTGAATATTTCATAAAATCGCTTGTAAATTTTGATATAAAAATCAATCGACATTAATGAAGCCAGTATGAGCCTCCAGAACCACGGCGCATCTAATACGCTTAAAGTCATTGTTATTTTGCGCACACAATCACAAAGACGCAAAACTGAGTGCGCCCCAACGCGCTGGCAGTTGCGCACATACGCGATAAATGCGTGCTAGCGCTCCCACGGATGTGCTTATTGGCTGTCTTGGCGTTCTTCTTCCCAGGGTGTTAGTTTTTACCAGTAATGTCAATCACGTGACTAGAACGTGTGCGCCATAGAGTACTGCACAAATTTGATCGCGTGTGCATTTTGCTTAAACACATGATCTATGGGACGAACGCGTAACGAACTTTTAGTGTTAATTTTTTGCTAACAGCCCGGTCACATGATTGCGCGGGGATTGCGCGTGTTGTCCAAAACTATCATTTGTCAAATACAATGGTAAAACGATCTTATGAGGGATATAATCAAATCTATTACCGAGGTGGGCTCAAAATGATTATTACCCGAAGCGTAGCTGAGGGTAATAGTCATTTTGAGCCCACCGAGGTAATAGATTGCCTATCACAATCAAGCACATTCGTTAGTTGTTTTATATCACTCATCAATATCAGTGATTGTGTTCAGCTGATAGCAAAATAAGTGAAAATCTCTTGAATATTTCATAAAATCGCTTGTAAATTTTGATATAAAAATCAATCGACATTAATGAAGCCAGTATGAGCCTCCAGAACCACGGCGCATCTAATACGCTTAAAGTCATTGTTATTTTGCGCATACAATCTCAAAGACGCAAAACTGAGTGCGCACCAACGCGCTGGCAGTTGCGCACATACGCGATGAATGCGTGCTAGCGCTCCCACGGATGTGCTTATTGGCTGTCTTGGCGTTCTTCTTCATAGTTTTTACCAACAAGGGCAATCACGTGACTAGAACGTGTGCGCCATAGAGTACTGCACAAATTTGATCGCGTGTGCATTTTGCTTAAACACATGATCTATGGAACGAGCGCGTAACGAACTTTTAGAGTTAATTTTTGTACTAACGCCCCGGTCACGTTATTTTGCGAGTTGTCCAAAACTATCGTTTGTCAAATTCAATGGTAAAACGATCTCATGAGGGATATAATATTATATACAACTAACGAATGGGCTTCTTGTGATAGTCAAATCTATTACCGAGGTGGGCTCAAAATGATTATTACCCGAAGCGTAGCTGAGGGTAATAGTCATTTTGAGCCCACCGAGGTAATAGATTGCCTATCACAATCAAGCACATTCGTTAGTTGTTTTATATCACTCATCAATATCAGTGATTGTGTTCAGCTATAGCAAAATAAGTGAAAATCTCTTTAATATTTCATAAAATCGCTTGTAAATTTTGATATAAAAATCAATCGACATTAATGAAGCCAGTATGAGTTTAACCACGGCGCATCTAATACGCTTAATGTCATTGTTATTTTGCGCATACAATCACATAGACGCAAAACTGAGTGCGCACCAACGCGCTGACAGTTGCGCACATACGCGATGAATGCGTGCTAGCGCTCCCACGGATGTGCTTATTGGCTGTCTTGGCGTTCTTCTTCCTAGGGTGTTAGTTTTTGCCAGCAATGTCAATCACGTGACTAGAACGTGTGCGCCATAGAGTACTGCACAAATTTGATCGCGTGTGCATTTTGCTAAAACACATGATCTATGGGACGAACGCGTAACGAACTTTTAGTGTTAGTTTTTGCCATCAAGCCCGGTCACGTGATTGCGCGGGGATTGCGCGAGTTGTCCAAAACTATCATTTGTCAAATACAATGGTAAAACGATCTTATGAGGGATATAATAAATATTATATTCCACATACTAAGAATCTTGCTCTACGATTGGTCAAAAGTTAATCACGTGATGAAATATAGTTTCGCCCATTATTGATGGTAGAAGAAAAGTTCGTTACACTGTGTAGATATCTTGGGTGAAAGTGCGTTGCACTCACTAGATAGTCGGTAAAAGTGCGTTGCACTGTGTAGATATTCAATTGTTCGCGCGCAAGTACGCGTGCGCGCGTTAGTGCGCAGAAAGGTAGCGCGCTGATGCGCAACGTTTGCGCGCGGCTACGCTTAATAGACAATGGTATAAGCGTCTTTGACTTTTAATCATAAATCTTGTTCATGTGCAGGATTGACGAAATTAAAATAAAAGACAAGATCAATTGCTCAATATTCCAAACTGTTTAGCCCTTTGTGTTAGTTATAGGTCGTTTGTGATCAAAATAATTGATGTGGAATATAAAGCAAATAATCACCTTTTGGTTTCAGGTGATGGCAAACTATCACTTCCTCGGCGATCTGAATGTATACGCTATCTTTCCTCAGCTTCGCTTCGGAAAGATAGCTACATCCAGATCGCCTCGGAAGTGATAGTTTGTCCCATCACCTTCACCAACGGTAATTATTTGCTTATTAGTAGAAATAGTTGTTGCAGTAGTAGTACATCCTCCTCCGCATCATCATAATTACTATCATCCTTATTTTCTTTCAGGAAAAGGAGGAGTCTCCTCATCACAAGAAAGGCGGATTCGTTCGAACATTTTTCGAAACGCTGTTTGGCGACAAAGCTGCGGAAGAGATAGATACATCCTCTTGTTCGACTTCTGCTGGAAGTGGTGATGACTTCGATGTCGACAACCATGCAATCGGCCATGTGCAACCAAATGCTGACGAACTTGCGAAGCTCACCAAGATGGCTACAAAGTTAGACATTGACAAGGATCCGGAAGCGGAAAGGGTGAAACGCGGACCAATGGGGCACTTGCGTCGGTCTCTGAATAATTCAACCCCATCGCGACCAAAGGAGGGTAGCCAAAATGAGAAGGAAGGAGGGGCGAAAATCCGGTCACAGAACATTGGAGTGTTTAAACGGAGGTGCTCGAAAAGTCGTGTCAACACTTCTGATACGCAGGATTGCGTTTCAAGATCAACAACAGCTTGGCTGGAAAACGAATGTGAGACTGCAGAGCACCCGTCATGCTTGCGCAAAGTATCGTCCAACCCTAACGAGGACATCCAATCAAAGACAGACATTGAGGACAGCGTTGTGCCTTCAGTTGAACTTCCTGGTGTCATTAATGGTGGCCACACTCAGAGAAATACTGTCACCTATGAACAAACAGAATGCATCTCACCGAAAGAGAGTGCACGCCGAAAGAACATGGACAGGGATGTCACAAAACCCAACGCAATCGTGCAGGTAAAGAGGGATCAATCTGCAACAAATAAACAGATAAACACGAGGGCAAATATCAGAGAACGTTTGAGTGTTTCTCCTTGGACCGACGTGATTCTAGTCCCAAATAACCCGAAAAAGTCTGTCGCACACCGAGATTCTTTGGCTGCTGATACTTCAGCTGCCGATACTCATCCCATTCACGCCCAACCACGGATATTGACACGTTCTAGTACAGTAACTACAAAACAAACTGTGGGAGACAATATTCAAACAAAACGTGCCTCAAGGGTATTGCCAAAGATTCAACGCGTAGACAAAAAGAATCGCTTTGCCACAATGCCAGAAGAGCTTTCAGCACCCCGCTCCAAGCCCCTTCCTGTTCCAGTATCAAGAACTCGGTACTTGCAAGAGGAAACGTGCAGGAAGAAAACGCCAGAGAAAAATATGCAACAGATACATCTTGAAAGAAATTCGAAATTGATTAACGCCTCAAAAGTTTGTAGCAAGGAAGGAATAAAGCGAAGTCAGCAAAACAAAGAACAAAGCGATCCAATAAACGCATCGGAAAAGGGCGAAGTAGATGTGAAAAAGAATGTGAAGAAAGAGCTAGACGAATTACAAGGCTCACTAAATAGGTCAAAGCAACTGCTAACAGAAGCGAACGTTGCCAACACAAGTCAATTGGCATCCGAAACTGTTCCAATCTCAAAAATAACAAGGCTCTTAAATACCGACGTAAAAACTAACAAAGTCTCTCCTTCGAAACCAAAGGTGTCGGTCAATGAACACCGTCCGACTACTTTCATTGAAACCATACGTGGGCCTAAGAAGATTAGAAATGATGATGCGAAGCAAGGAAAGGTATTCAAGTTCACGCCCAAACCGCCTCCAAAATCAAGTCGAAGCGAAAATGCATCACTGGGAATGTTCAAGACGTATCGTGAATATCGTGAAAGTTTTAGGATTAGGCCTAGCAAATCTGAGTCAAAAACAATATTAAATAAAACTGCGGACTCGGTTAACAAGAATGCCAAAGACCCCGATGACAAAAGAACTGAACTCAAAGCTGCGGCTCTATCAAGACCCCGATGTCTTAAGACAAACGTCCCTGCAGCAAGGAATGACGGACTCAAAGATGGCAACCCCATACGGAATCCTGCCTGCAATTCTCGCTCAAATAAAGTCCCATTGAAGGAGGTGAAGCGGCGAACAATGAAAGGTAGAGTCCCATGTATGCGAGGAAATCTTGCCTCTCAATCACGGTTTGACGCCGCACAAGTGTCAAGGAATCACCCACTAGAACATGGGTACTACAAACGCGCCATTGATCCTGCAAGACAAGATACCAGCGATGTGGATTTTAGATTCACACATAGAACATTGATGATAGAATGGGAGGTACTGTTGGAAGAATTAGATGCCGTTTGGCAAAAGCATTTGTCGAGCAAATCTTTCCATCGAATCGTATCTGATGTGGACAAATATCTTTCAGTCATGAAGGTCTCACCAAACGTTAGTTTTAGTGATCAGAGCTTGTCAAAGATTGGAATACGAGGACTGAGCGTCACACCACTACCACCTTGGCAAATCAGAAGCTTCTTCCACGAGTCAGAACGATGGGGACGTCAACGAGCTGCTGCCCTCTTCAACCGGATGTCAACCCCAAGACAGATATTCTTCCAATGTGTCTGCGAAATTGAACTAACGGACGATTATCCCGTGGATATACAGCAGAACTTACCCGTCATTATTGACGTGCCAGAGCTTGGAGGAAACGAACTTCAGCCCCAAGAGTCTTGCAGCAGGATACAACTGGTCCATGACGATGCAGCTGTCGATGGAAGAACATCGGATTCTCCTCCAACGTTGCAAGGGGTACATCCATCCAGAAGTAACAGAAACAACACTACAACAACGGTTGATCGAACAGTTTCTGTTGATCCAGATTCGCGTTCATATGGAGACAGGTCTGGCAAGAACACACCAAACCAAAACAAAGATTCAACACGACGCATTTCAAGAACCTTCACACAAACATCAGCCGAGACTGAAGTGAAGACTAAGCACACTTCATCAAAAAGAAGAGTACATGTATCTGGAACAGCAGCGGACAATTTCAACAATTATGTCAGTGAAAGTTGTAAAGGTCCATATCATAAAGGTCCATATCATAAAGGTGCCGAAAACCAAAGTATTGACAACAGAAAGGCAACATCTTCTAGTGATGATACCAAGAAGCAGCATCGGTCAGTGAAATATAGACCTGCAGTTCCGGGACCAGTACCCCTAGTGATCCCAACAGCACAGCCACATGATTTAGGAGCCAAGACCATGTCTGACATCCGAGCAGCACATCCAAATGAGTTAGGAGCCAAGACTATGTCTGGAATTCAGGAGAACCAATCGGAAGCAGGTTTAACAGCGATTCCGTCGGGCTCCTCTTCAGTTCGTCTTGCAGCACGTACAAAAGTAACTGGAATGACTGCTCCGTGTAGTGGTAGTAGACAAGTGGCCGTGCATGAGGCAGACGTATCTTCAGGATCGACTCAAACTGGTTTGGTAAAACATCAAAATGACTCAAAGGTGGATACTTTGCCTAATCTTTTCGAAGGCCAACATGTAACACTCACAAATGATGATCAGCATCAGGCAGTGGATTATTTGTCCAATGTTAACGGAAAGCCTGAAACGGCTTTGACAGCTGATGCGCATGCTGTCAACCTTGTAAAACATCCAACATGTCCAAAGGTTGGGAAAGAGTGTGCCTCTCAGTTGGCACGGCATATCCAGGAGCATTGCAGTCAAGATAAGCCATCAGTCAGAACACAGCAAGATTTCAGCACACCCTGCACCTTGCCAGAAACATCTACAGGAATAGATCCAGCGGACGTTGTGACAGGAACCGTACACATATCTGAATCAAGCGTCAGACCAAATGAACAAGTTTCAACCATTGCCGACGACAAAGTACTTCATCGTGGAAACGAGATATCTCTTGAAAGCCAACGAGATGGACGGCAGACTGACACGAGAATTGGATCCAGAGACAAAACATATGAAAACAATGAAAAAACAGTACCATCGCAGAGGACGGATCAGTGTGATGTCGCCTCTGTGGAAACACTAGCAGGAAATGGAGACCACTCTAAAGGAAATCCAGACCACGATTCGCCCGTAAAACTGGATATTGGACTCCAAAGAACTGGTCGTGTTCGCAGGATCGTTCGTTGCCAACGAAGGAGAAGAACGGACACGGTAAGCTTGTTAAAGCAAGTTCTCTCTCAATGCCTTGTGGATTTTTTTACTAAAGTTGGTCTGACAAGTGACAAGGGGTACAAGTAATAACAGTGTACCTCCAATCGGTCTTAGTATAACATCGCGGGAAAAATAATGAAGTTTATATACAAATTGCCATTCTTCTTTGATTTGTGTTGCCTGTCTAACCGAGTAAGAATGACAAAAATGACTTTTACCATCGTCTTTCTGCATCGGTTCAATTTAAATTGACATCGAGGGAAAACTAATGAAGTTCTTAACAACCATTCTTAATTGATTTTGTTACCTTTCTAACTGAACAAAAATGATGAAAGCATAAACTTAATCGCTGTCTTCCTGTCAAATATATCTGTATTAATTTTGTTGCCCATGACTTTTACCGTTGTCTTTCTGCCGTTGTAGCCCACGACCCAGTTGAAGACCAAGTTCTGCATGGCGTGTGGAGATAGCAAGCAACCAGACGGGGAGCCTCTCATTCCGTGTAATACATGTTACGAGGCCTTCTTCTGCTCGACCAAGTGCGGAAGGGAGAGCCGGAACGAGCATCGGGAGACATGCAAGGGTGTGAAGAGAAACTACTGCAAGCATGTCTAGTGGCTGGTGATCCACAGGGGACCAGGGGTGCTTGGAGGAACTCCTGAAGGCATGTATTATGGTGACATGCGTATATGGGTGTTCAGGGAACTACTGCAGGGGTGCTTGGAGGAACTCACGAAAGCTTGTACATGTATATATGAAGATGACCTGCTTGCAATGCAAGGGTGTGAAGAGGAACTACTGCAAGCATGTCTAGTGGATAGTGATCAACAGGGGAGCAGGGGTGCTTGGAGGCACTCCTGGGCCTCGTTTCATAAAACTCTTGCAATTGTTGCAAGTGTCCAATTATTGTAACTAGTAGGTCTACAGCCAATCAGCATGGATCATTACAGCTGTTGCAACGGTAGTTACAATAATTGGGACACTTACAACAAGCGCAAAAGTTTTATGAAATCGGGCACTAAAGACATGTTTCATGCCCGTATCATGGTGACCTGCCTATATGGATGTTCAGAGGAACTACGGCAGGGGTTCTTGGAGGAACTCCTGAAAGCTTGTATTTGATGGTGACCTGCTTGCATTGGCTTGGGTGTTCATAGTAACTACTGCAAGCATTTCTAGTTGATGGCGATCCACAGGGGTACTTAGAAGAACTCCTGGAAGCATGCATCATGGTCACCCACAGGGGTGCGTGGAGGAACTCCCGAAAAGCATGCATCCTGGTGACCTACTTAATTATATGGGTGTTCAGGGGAACTACTGTAATCATGTCTAGTTGATGGTGATCCATAGTCAGGGGTTTGTGGAGGAACTCCTGAAAGCAATGATGGTGACCTCCTTGCATCGCTTGGGTGTTCAGAGGAACTACTACTGTATAAGCATGTCTAGTGTGGATGGTGATCCACAGGGGTGCTTGGAGGAACTCCCGAATGCACGAATCATGGTGACCTGCTTGCATTGCATGGGTGATCAGAGGAACTTATGCAAGCATGTCTAGTTGATGGAAATCTACAGGGGTGCTTGGAGGAACTCCTTAAAGCTTGTTTAATGGTGACCTGCTTACATGGCATGGGTGTTCAGATAAACTCCTGCAAACACTTCTATGATGCTTGGTGACAACCAACTTAGCAGCTTATTAATTACATTCAAACAGATTGAAACGAATAAGATTATTTACCATTATTATTGACAATTTGAAGTATGATAACGTATACCAAACCTTTTTGGCGAACTTGAGGCATTACCTGATTTCTTAAACTGTCGGTTTTTGTTTTTACTTTTAAGGGTCAGCATGTTCATTTTGTTGTGCAAAATAATACTAAAATATGAATGAAAATGAGCAAAGAAAACATGCTTCCCGAGATAAACAAATACTTACTACAATGTACTTTTAATTCACATTTAAGATAATTATTTTGTGTGGTTTGGGTACAGTATTTCCGCCGTCTGACAAAACAATCACAAAAATAAAAGTTATCGACCAATTTGAAATGTCATATTCTTTAACAAATTAATGACAGAAATGCTGCGAGATCGGTGATATGTTTCTCCCATTTCGTGACTTGGATAATTTGTGATATATATATTTTCACATACCGGTACTGTATATCTACTAATTGATGCATAGCTATCTAAACTATATAATGCATATATTGAGTATATTAATTATGAGAACATTAATGTAGGGATGGAAGTGGAACATATGGAATGTCCATGCATGTACATTAACACAAAAACAAATAATAATATGCATTGACATTTCCATCCTAAACGCAATGATGCATATAACCCATGAAATTATATTATTAAGGAATATAACTGCAAATATTGATATAATGGTCTTTACCTAAAACCATGCTTCTCACCTTAAAGGGATAGTTGAGTTCTGGTAAGGAGAGTACAGTTTTAGTGAAACTGAATTTTAGTAACCAAAACCTGCATCATTACATTACAAACTAATAGTTATAACTAGAAAGGAACACAAAATTACAAATGACGTAGTAAAGATCATGTTATCATTCAAAAAGAGCCGTTAAAACGTAAGAGGGCACTCTCTAAACACTCATCGGTTTCAACCATTTTGAATAAAATATTGTGCATGTGATGCTTTGTTGAAATAGTGATTAGATAGAGAAATAACCAACAACTATTTAAATACCTATTTTGTAACTTTTTTGAAAAGAAGCATTTTTTTGAATTTTTAACGGCTGGTTCAAAATTCTCTAATAATCCCGGGGCCCGGGTTTATTACAAATTGTTATATTTATGGATATTTCAGCCGTTTCTGAACCGATTTTGATCAAACAAAGATGATTTTATTGTTTAAATATTATGCTCTTTCAAATTTTACACTCAGTTTTTCATTACCTCACAAACCAATTAAGTAGTCTAGCGCCCTCTCTACCAAAACTCAACTTTCCCTTTAAAATTTACAGTATCCTTCAAAAAGTGGCACAAAATTAAATTGTTAATTAAATTGTCTTATCCTGTCCTGTTACATGTTAGTACTTTAGACAGTATTCATTTGCAAATTACATCGTGAGCAGATGTGTGCGTGTGTAGGGGGTGGGACAGTGTGTGGGTATGTGTGTGTGTGTGTGTGGTGGGAGGATTGGGGGTGGGGTGGCAGTGTGTGTGTGTGTGTGTATATAGGGGGAAGTGTGTGTGTGTGTGTGTGATTGTGTGTGTGTGTATAGAGTAACATTACTATTTAAAGGGTTCAAGTAAAACATTGTCAACATCCACAAAACTTACTTAAAACTCAACTGGTTCTCACATACCTTGTATTTATTTGTTGGGGGGGGGGGGGGGGGGGGGCTCGTTTAATAACTAGGCATAGCTTTTGTCACATGATTACTAAATCCCATATCCGTTGAATTGTGCAATGTAATAATTCTTACAAATATATCAACATTTACACAAAACAAAACAATGCAATGAATTCAGGCCAGTGTTATTTTTTTCTCCTTTATTTCCCCGTAATTCTTTTTAAAATACAGATAATCATGGAGCTGGATTGTATCGGCAGGCTATTCACACATCGATGCGTAACAAAGATGTTCACAGAAGCTCTATTAAACATACTTCTACAATTTTCGTCATTGTAGATTTAACATATAGCGCCCGCCGCAATGATTAGACAAAAGAACTTTACTGATATGTTACATCTCCATCTTCAGTCAAAAACACATTTGTTGCCATTCGGAAGAGCAGCCAACAGATAATACAAAATATAATAAAAATACGAAATACATGCACAGTGAAACCTCAATATAACGAGAATCTTTGGCCCACAGAATTTGCCTCGCTATATACGGAGATATCTCCCTGTATCAGGGCTTAAAAATAATAAAATATGTAGAACATGGACCTGTGAAATTACCTTGCTATATCAGGTAGCTCGGCCTCGGTATAACAGAGCTTGTAATAAAGAGGTTCCACTGTAGCATTAAATAAACGTTGTAAACCATTTGGAAGAACAATAACTGCTCTTATCATTAAATAAAGCATTTCATTATTGGACATACCAAGGGGGGTGTTTCACAAAGATCCTAAGTTGAACTTAACTCTAAGTTGGACTTAGAAACTATGGAAAGCCATTAGTTTTTTTGAAACGTTTTTTTTTGTAAAAGTCCTTTTTCAAAGGCATATAACAATTTGATTCGAAGCAATAATATTTTCTTTTTATCAAGGAGATTTTATATTCTTGATGTAATATTTATGAAAAGTCTAAAATACTTGGATTTTTGCTTTTGAATATATTTTATTTCAAGGCTACAAGTGGCTTTCCTAAGTCCAACTTAGAATTAAGTTCAACTTAGGATCTTTGTGAAACACCCCCCAGGCCTACTTCATGACCTAAATTACAGGACGGTGTAAAACTTGATGCTTCTATCATGGCGTAGTAATGACTACATACTTGTATACATGCCTAGCATGAGATCGGTAAGTGACGCTATAGTCAAGGTCACACCTGTAATATGTCGGACATTTGATGAAAGCAAAATTATGCATACATTATATATCCCATATGAGGTATGTATGTTTGATATACCAACATAAGTTTGGTACTTATAAATATTTCCCCATTCCCTATAAATAAAAAAAAAGCCTCAAAATAGTTGGAAGCGGGCGGGTTCAGTTATGATTCCTGTTGATTAATTTATATTATCTACATTGAATTTGAAAGTACTTAATAATTCTGTGATGGTAGGTATTCTTGTAACAAGAATTATGAAATTCAATATGAGCCTAACGGAACATGGATATTTCTTTTTTAGGGGGCTACTTTGAAAGCTCATCTTTGCAATTTAGGGCTCTTATGATTTTCGGGGGCTCTTTTTGGCATTTTGGGGGCTTAATCGCCCTAAGCCCCCATTATTTCTCACTGTAACGGAAGCTCAATCATTTCACATGTCACTTCACTAGCAGCCTCCACACAAAAAAGGAATAACATTACTTTTTTTGTTTTTTACCAAAAACATTTTCAGAAGAAAGTAGCCACAAGATGAGCAGCGGGCATGACATTAACTAAATCCATACACAGACATTAATATATATATATGTATATAAATATGTACAGCATTATCACAAAGTTAAATAGGTATTTAAACAAAATATATATCACTTATAAATGGCATTATGCTACACGTAATGTGTGGACACTGTAAATAGCTGTGCTGTACATGTATATAAGTCACAGCATTACAGCGCAGCACATGCAGTACTGGAACGTAGATAGAAACATTAAATATACGTAAATAATACAAAATATGCAATGAAATATCATTTAGATTAAATAATTATAATGGTGAAATACAAAGGGAACTACAAATGAAAGCATGAATTTTATCTATTAAAGAAATGGTTGCATAACATCGTAAAAGACTCGAGCAAATGAACATAATACATTCAGAAGAAAGCAGACTGCAGTGCTTTTTACAGCAAAATGCATTTGCTCACAAAAGGGATCATAATTATTATTTGCGCTGATGGATGGTGAATGCGTACAACAGCCCAGTTTCATAATACATCCAGTATATGGGTAATGATAGATATAGAGAGCATATGTTTCTACAAATCTTCTCATGTTCTCCAACCCTGGCAACCTGAAGGTTTACATTGATCAAACCTTGTTTACACAATGAACATATTCCTGCATTAGCCTACTCATAAGGGTACAAATTTCCTGGGATCTGCAAGCACAACCTTCTGTCTGTGACCAAATAATGAATTGTTAACCTTTCTGATAAAATGATTCCCATTATCACAAACGAGGGATAGGTTTTTCTGCAAATTGTCTCAACATTTCTACTCCTATAATTCAGGTTTGTATCAACGCCAAAGAACATCTTCTTCAGTTGGAATTAATAGGAACCACACTGGATGTCAAATTGATGTGTAATTTGTTTTTGTTTTAAATTAAAAAAATGCACTTCACGCTATGGAATTATCAGGGAATGTTAAAAAAACAAAAAACATTACACCATACTGTTATTAGCCATTTAAGCTATGTATTAATGCCCAGACGAATGTTGTGGATAGAGATAAATTCTGTGATTTACTTGGCAAAATGCAACTAGTTGCTGAAGCCATTTAAGTGATGTATGAATGCCCAGACGAATGTTGTGGAATAAGAGAAATTCTGTGATTTACTTGGCAAAATGCAACAAGTTGCAGAACAGGTTTGTTACATCTCTCATACGTGCTTCTCATTTCCACATCCAATTAACCTTATCCACTATACTACAGTCTACAATAATGATCCCCGGGCAAACTGTTGATGAAAAAAAAAAAAAAAAAAATGAATATGAGGAATAATCTGTGATAGTTTGAGCATCATTGGCCAAGGGATAAGAAAACTAAGGCTCTTTGAAGTTATCCATTTATTTCTTTCTAGGTCGGAAATTAAAATCGGCAATGCACTCTTACAAAATTTGTGGACAATAACCTGTATGTTTTGTACTGAAAATAGCCCCATAATTAATTGATATTCTTTTTATCCACACTCATGTTGTGTACAAATCTTATTTGAGTGCCCCCCAGTCATAAATGAGTGTGTTTAATAAACCATAACCTGCATTAATTAAAAAACAAAAACAATTATTGACCAATTGTGGGCAAACTTTCAGAAATGGTTCCTCAAATTTAGACTCTTGCAGTGAATCAATAGTTTTCCCTAGGTTTCATCATACTAAAGCCAACTAAAGCCAAATAACAGTTTTGGTAAAGTTACCGAAACATCTATATTGGCCAAACTAATTTATCAATATTGTTGAAAAGGTATTTAAAAAAGGCTTGTGTGGTAAAATGCAGAAATATCAGAAGAAATCCAATGGCCGCCCGTGAAATTCATAAATCCACACTCGTTCGCGCCACTAGCGCTGGGCTGGAGATATCGACAAGCCCGCATATACCGGGGCGTTTCCCACTACTGTTATTTACCTTTAAGAACTGGAAGCACTTGCACATATATTCTGATGTCTCTGAACCACCCCCCCCCCCCCCCCCGTGGCCCGTACGCAGTAAATTTTATTGTTTCTGACTGTGAATGTCCTGTACCTTCCTAGATTAATTACCTTATCTGAACTTGGTTAATTGAAATGTTACTATGAAAAGTGGCAAAACAATTGCTACATTGTTTCCTACAGAGCATTATGAAACGCATATTACTGACCATATATGTGACCGGCTATAACAAAACCCGGCACTTGTCGGTAATTCATGTTTTGAAGAAATGGGCATTTTAAGTTCACACAATGTGTGTAAAAGACCTATGATTGTAAAATTGACACAATCATATCTTCGCTAATTATTGACCAATTAGTTAGAACAAAGCATCAAATAAAAGCTTGTGATGAGGCCTTTGTAATGGTATGAAAATCTACATTTTGATTTTTACCGACAAGTGCCGGGTTTTGCTATAGCCGGTCACATATAGTTAAGGAAAACAACAGTAACCCAATGTACATTACACATCATATGGGAACACAAGAAACTCTTATCAGAACATTGTTACCGAGTTGAAGCCTGTGCTTACTAAGCCTGTGCTTAGTAGCAAACTACCGTGATATTCAAGTTCTATGTCCATTTTAAAGAAACGTTATGCCCCTCGTTTGCAGCTGCATGATAACACAGAACATAATTAAATGTGTTCAGATAAATCTCTTAGCATGGTGCTTACAATCAATCATATTTTTACTACGTAAAGCCATTTAATTTAATTCTATACAATTCTCAAATTGATATGCTTTGCATACTCAGCTAAATTCAAAGAATTTATTCAAAATCTGTTAACCAACATTAAGAGCGCAAATTTTAACCATTTAACACTCATTTCAAGTCAAATTCCATGACTTTTCATGACCATTACAACAAGAATTCCATTACTTTTCACCATGGTATGTAAAAACAGTTCTTTGACTTCTTTCAGCACTTTTTAAAAATCAATATGCGGTCAACAGTCTGGATTTGTATTTCAATAATGAGAAAATGGAGATGAAAACAAAAATCCATGACTTTCCATGACCATGGTATCATTGTACAATTTTCCCTGGCTTTCATGGCCTGGAAAAAAGGTCAAATTCCATGACTTTTCAGGCGCTCCAGACCCTGTCTGAGACTAGTATACACACATTTAAAATCCCACTTGTGTATAGTCAAATCTGTTTTAAGCGGCCACCTGTGTATAGAAGCCAACCCGCATATGGTGGCCATCAAATGTTAACCCCTGCAGAGAAACGCAATGTTATAAAACCTATTTCATTTTACAGAGGTATACAGAGGTCCCCTGTCTACAGTGGCCACTTTTCTTGTTTGCAGAGAAACACAATGTTATAAAACCCGTCTCTATACAGAGGTTACCTGTCTACAGTGGACGCTTTTTATGTTTGCAGAAAAACACAATGTTATGGAACCTGTCAATAGAGGTCACCTGTCTACAGTGGCCACTTTTCTTGTTTGCAGAGAAACACAATGTTATAAAACCTGTCTCTATACAGAGGTCACCTGTCTACAGTGGACGCTTTTCATGTTTGCAGAGAAACACAATGTTATGAAACCTGTCTCTATACAGAGGTTACCTGTCTACAGTGGACGCTTTTCATGTTTGCAGAGAAACACAATGTTATTGAACATGTCACTATACAGAGGTTACCTGTCTACAGTGGCCACTTTTCATGTTTGCAGAGAAACACACTGTTATAAAACCTGTCTCTATACAGAGGTCACCTGTCTACAGTGGCCACTTTTCTTGTTTCCATCGAGTGGTCACTATACACAGGTCTGACTGTACAACTAAAATGATGAGAGGAATTAAATCTATGGAGGTAAAGGACAAGCAGATGAGAAAGTTGAAAATAATACCTTTCTTAATCTATTTTGACAGTCATTGCAAAATTTGTGTTGTCAAATTCCAAACATGATAATAAAAAGTTAATTGGGATTAATGAAACTTGCGACAGTGCTGATTGTTGGGGGGTAGCCTCTCCGCCTGCCCCCGACACTAGGAGTTGCCATACGGCATGGCAGGATCACAGGAAGGGGTTGCTCGTATTACTCTTTGGCGGGATGCCCGTCTGACCAAAGCCACCACCCTACAACGGAAGAAAGAGAAGAAAACAAAAATGAAACGGTTTTACAAGAGGCAATGGTACTATTATGAAAATATTGAAGGAAGAAATTGTTTCCTTTCCATATTTTGACCACAGCCACCACCCTACAATGGAAGAAAGAGAAGGAAAAAAATATCATGTTTTACACGAAGCAATGCAATGGTTCTATTATGAACATGTAGTAAGAAGAAATTGCTTTCTTTACATATTTCTTTTTCTTAGAAGGAATCATATTTTAGTTGAGTGTCCTTTTCACGGGCATGAACATTATTCATTTCACATATCTGCAGAAATATAGGTACCGAAGGTTGATGAACCGGTGCACCAGTTTTTTTTTGTTTAAACCATACAGTGACATTTGGAATATGATCTGCAGAAATATAGGTACCGAAGGTTGATGAACCGGTGCACCAGTTTTTTTTGTTTAAACCATACAGTGACATTCGGAATATGATCTGCAGAAATATAGGTACTGAAGGTTGATGAACCGGTGCACCAGTTTTTTTTTTTTTTAACCATACAGTGACATTCGGAATATGACACTGGTCTAGGCTCTTAAAAGAGCTTACTGCATACCTTGAGAAGCATTTATACAAATATCTAATTTTCTCATATTTAAAAAAGGGGTTACAGAATGGAAACATAACAATAAACCCTTGTAACAGTGCAACCCATTAACAGATCTTCACAATCAGCATACCAAATAAAAGAGTGCAACTAAATGAAGGCCTAACTTTGCCTAGCAAAAAGGGAAATAAACTTGTACATAGCAAAACAGGGAGCCTTTTTGGGAAGCTTAAAACAGTGTCTGACAGTCACTACAGGGTGCAAAAAACAAATAAAAACAACCGGTACAAATCTGCAGGGGCCGGGGCCCGGTTTACAAAATTACTGTTATGACTTGGCTTATTCGATTGAATTTATCTACATTTACAAAGTGTATACGACACACTGACATGACATGATGCACAGGAGAGCATCAAACTCCAGGTAAAATACCCAGATATTTTATTTTTAAGGTGATAGTGAGGATCAGATTAGCTCATTTAGTGACCTGTTCTGACTTGAAGTTACTTGCAACTTTACAATCAAATGCAACTCTTTCTGCAATGGGGCCCTTCGCTCATAAACATAAAGACAGAAACATGGATAGAATTTGCCACTACCATGCAACTCACCATAAATGGATTTGGGTTTTGCTGTGGCACTGCACCCGGAGCTGCACCCCACGCCGCAAACGGCTGGCCCTGTGGTACTGGCTGCGGCGCTCCCATCTGTCCCATCCCACCCATACCCGGAGCGGGTTGTCCAACTTTGCTAAACTGGAGTCCTGCCATGGCGGCCATTCCCGCACCACCAAAGCCAACACCACCACCAGGACTTGGTTGGAACTGCGATACTGCTGGTTGGAACTGTGATACTGCTGGTTGCCCTGGCTGGCCCTGCATTCCAAATTGATTTGGCATGGCATTAGGCTGCATGCCATAGTTCCCGGCAGCGGCCATTTGTCCTTGTGGGTACCCCACCCCAACCCTCCCGTTCATTTGCATGCCTGCTCCACCAGGTCCCGCTGGCTGCTGCTGCTGGGCAGACATCTGGTTGAAGCCCCCGACACCCCCCATCATGGCAGGGTTGGGCATTCCCGGCACCCCAGACTGCATGCCAAATAGTCCATTAGTCTGGGCGGGGTTGCCTATGCTCGTTGCTGGAGCCCCGCTGGCTAGGAAGGGATTCGCCAGCATAGTACTTGTTGGTTGAGTAGCACCACCAGAAGGCATCGCCATAAAAGGGTTTCCTTGCTGCACATTCGATGTGGCTATTGGTACAGATAGAAAAAATAATGAAGAAAACAAAAGGATATTAAACTTCTTGTCCATTTTGGATACCTTCCATGAAGTAGGACTGAACAATGAACACTGACCCTAATCGGGCCAGGTTATTTTGGCTATGTATTAGATGGGGGAGGTGAAAATCAAATATATAAATGAAAAATTTTGAAGTTTGAGCTCTGTTTACGATCACTTAACTTTGCAAGACAACTCGTTCAAATGTTTTAGAAAACAAGTATGGATGCATATGGGATTAATTGGAATAGCATACATGTTATATGACTAATGAATTTAATCACTCTTCATCTGAATTCTGAATACACAAAAACCATGAGACCCAATTAGACTAAAACTTACGTATCCCAGCTGAAACAGCAGCACCACCGCCGAACGGTGCCGAGCCAAATCCTGCAGAAGATATTGATGATGATGCTGTAGTTGTTGTGAAAGTTCCTGGCATGCCATACACTGCCGACTTCTGCATGCCCGATCCCCAGTCAAAGCCAGAGCTTGCTGTACTTCTAGCATCTAGGCCACCCCCTCCTGCTCCTACCCCTCCTACTCCCCCTGCTCCTGCTCCTGCTACTACTCCACCTCCACTGCCCCAGTCAATACTAGCAGGCGTGCCTGCTCCACCACTCCAGTTGACACTGGCCGCTGCCCCTGCGCTGCTGGTAGATACCCCTCCCAGAGAGGCAAAGGCTGCGTACTTGTCTCCATCTCCCACGGCTACCGAGGCTACGGGGGCCGTGTTGGTGAGTTGGAGTCCCTGCATGCTGGATGCTAGAACGGGGGCTCCTGAGGAATGGGAAGCGGCTAGAGTAGCTGCAGGCATGGCCGGCTGCTGAGGGGTGAATGCCGACTCAAACGCACCGAAGCTATTGTTGCCGCTTGCTGCTGCTGCTGCTTGACTTGGCCGACTTTGAGCTGCTGGCATGAAAGCTGAAATCAAATGAAAGGATGCTATTAAATATGTACACAAAGTAACTACTCTTCTACTATTCCATTTTAAACAAAGTAAACAGCAATTGATATGAGTAAACTGCAAACTGATTGGCTCCCCAAGATACATTTAGGTACCAAGTTGGAACTAAATTTGTAAAACAGTTGTTGATATATTTTGATTAAAAGCTATTTTTTGCATTTATTATGAGACCTGTGACCGTTGACCTCATGACCCCCAAATCTACTCAGATCATTGCCACCCCCAATACGTACGAATTTGAAATTGATCTGTCAACCGGTTCTCAAGATATCGGGAGAACAAAAACTTGACTGATGGACGGACCTCTGGTCACTTTGTTGGCGGAGTCATACAAAGCAGGGGAGATAGAATGTACTAGAGAAGAGAAGTGAATATCACTGAACATGTCAAATCACTACAATTATTACTCCTGTCCAGTACTGCACACTAGACCTGGAAAATTTCATCCCACCTGGGAAAAAACAACAACATGGTATTATTTATCCATACAGCCAAACTGCCAAACAATGTCAAATAATGTGTTCTAAAGTGAAATTTAAACATTTCATTTAGGACCAATTCGTTTTAAGAAAAGGTATTATTCCATATTTTAGTATTAAGATTTACACGGCAAACATGTGAAGTTAAGTCACACACAAGTCTATGTTAATGAAGTCTATGACACATATTCCCAAGTAGAGATAAATATACATGTACAGTGAAAAGGTGGAGAGATTTATGATAAATTATGCTAAAAAGTTATGTGAACTTCATCTTTTTTTTTTTAAATAGATGAACATCTATGAACACTATTTTTAATTAATCACAGATATCCTATATCACTTTTTTTTTTATATCAATTACTAGCTACTGGTTTAATTACTGAGTTTGTTTGTTAAACTTTTTTCTTTCAATTCTGGGTAACAGATATGGGAGTTCTTGTTCAAATTGATCCATTAACAATTCAACCAAAGTCACTTGGAGCTTTCATATTTCTCTTCTACCTTGTTGTTTTGGTTATGGCAGCGCTCGAAATTAACTTTTTTTGCTGGTGGCCCGGTCGGGCCAGTAAAATTAGTATTTTTCCAATTTTGGTGGCCCGAAACCAAAATCTACTGGCCCGAAGAAAATAAAGAAAAACAAGAAAAAAGGAGAAAATTCATAGCACATTCAAAACTGTGGAAAAGTGGGAAATTCACTGTTATTATACAAATTTGACCTCAACATTCGTTGTAAATGTCATGTGAAAATCTCAGACAAATAACATGTTTTTAAATTGTGGTATTTTAAGCTAATAATTTGAAGTCAAAAAGCCCAATTCTTTGTAAACATCGGCTGCAAACTTGACAAGTCACCGATCATACTGCACTGTATCCGATTTCGAATACGGCGAACATAATTTGAGTGAGTTTGACATGCATGACAAATGTGATTGATAAAGGAAATTTGTACTTATATATCAGTCTTTTAATCTCAAAATTCCGTAGAATATTGTTTTGAAACCTGTCCTGAATGACACATTTTTCAAATTGTGGTGCTATATTTGTAAAACAGTTAGTCAAACATTTATAAATTCTTCGTAAACTTACGGACACAGACAAGACGAAACCGACAAGACGTAGACAATGCAGACACAACATGAACATGGGCTATGTTGAATTTTACATGCGAACCAAATTTGATCGATTATTAAAATATCCTCTCACATTTCAGACTTTTAACCTCACTTTTCGATGGATTATTGTTTATAAACCTCACAAAAATTTAATATTTTCAAATTGTGGGTTTCTGTTTTTGAAATTTTGGTGTCAAACATTGATGAATTGATCGTAAACATTCTCGATCTTACTGCCGAAGCACATATTCCATATATGGAAATTGGAATGCTCCATTCACAAAACGGGGGAGTGGGAATAAACAGAATGGAAAACAACACAAATTAAACTTTTACAAATCGGACATTTCTCTAAATTTATTTCCGCAAGTACTATAGCAAATATTATTCTTGATACTTCCTCTCATTTATTCAAGTTTTATATACAAACTGAACTGATAACGGAATTAATTTGATACCCTTCTACCTATCCCAAGTGGAACATGCTGTATGGGGGGTGGGGCAGAAACAATGCTAATTATAATAATTTGCGTCTTTTCTGAGCTAGCTGTCTGCAGAAGAAGAAAAAATCGCACAAAACTGATCATTATTGAGCTCTCTTTCCTTTCTTTTTAAACCACAAATCAAGTATTTTCTGTGAGGTATCAAATTGCCAATAAGTACCATAATATTGTGCTCAATTGTTTCAAACATTTGGAGGCCCGATCGGGCCAGCAAACATTGGAAATATGAGTTTTTTACTGGCCCGACAGCAATTTTTGGTGGCCCCGGGCCATCGGGCCTGTGCTAATTTCGAGCGTTGGTTATGGTAACAGAAGAATGAAATTGGTTTTGATTTTTCAAATGTCTCCCTAATTATGGAGATATCTAAAATTGAATTTGAAGAGTATCCACATTCAGCTACTCAATCAGACATCCACAGTCTCCGAATTTGGATTGAAGTCTCAAATATTACTTTTGGGAAAAATAGTTAATGGATCACTTTAAACACGACTGTTATGTTTGATTGAATATATTGCTCTTCATACTGCAATAGGGCTACACTGCAAAAGGGCAATTAAGCTTTAAGAAAAACAGTTCTAAGTCTATCAAATCAACATTTGGTAACTTCTTTACTTCAGAATACCACACCAGCTCCCAGTGATCATCTAAAATACACACGTCTCTGAAAGATCTGAGAGGAATGAACAATTACATTGTAAAGATCAACATTGTAGAGTACCGTGAACCGGGGTGACTTTTGCCACTTTTTGAGATGAATGTATTTTCATTAAGCCCCACTTTTTAGAACAAATTTCTTGTAGTTTCAAATCTATTCTTAGACTCAGAAATTAGTTCTAAATGGTGAGACTTGATGAAAATACAGCCTTCTCAAAAAGTGGCAAAAGTCACTCCGGCGGCCAAAGTCACCCCGTTTTACGGGTAAGCCGTAAGGAAAAACAAATTTAGAAAAACAAACATGCAGTTATTTTTAAAATAAACGTGTTAATGTTAAACATTAGTCACTGTTAAAAAGGGTGCCAGAATGGGTACAATGTGCAGCTCGACGAACAGAACAGGAGACTGCCTTTATGAGAGAAGAGAAGATTGAAGATATGGTGAATTAACAGGCTACCAGTGTCTGAGAGCATGAGCTACGAACAAACACTCACACACACATTAGTAACACTACTCACGATCGTCCTGCTGGGTACTTTTGGAGGGAAAGAATAAATCTGCTAAATCATCGGTGCTTTTTGAAGCAACGCTTGGCGGCTTTGCAATTTCAGGACAAGCTACATGCAGGGGTGGAAGACAGAAATGACATAGAGCTCTGCAAAGGTGCAATTTAAAAACTTTATGCGCTACAAAACCTTCGACAACTATTTGTAGATGGAATCAAAGTTCAAGTAAAGTCAACTGAGAACTGTAAGTTCTTTATTGAAGTATATACTCAGGATTAAACACAGATATATTTTAGCTAGGTTTAATGACAGGTTTTTTTTTCTATCTATCTTTGATCCATCCCTCCATCCATGATAGGTACAAAGTATACCCACCAAATCATGTCTAGATTGGGTCGTACTTCCATCAAACCACTTTATTCTAAGAGAACGTCATAACATTGGTATGCATGCTTTATAAAGGGAATCAAAAGTTCTGCGCTAAACTGTTTGCATATTAAAATGGGGCCACCGTGGCAAACTTCATTAAGAATATATACCTGCAAAAAATGTTTCACATTCTTGTTTTGACTCAAACATCACAAAAATGTTGTGGTATTGGTGGTAAAAACCTGCAAGGGTACAAATAACTATCAAATATTCAGAAGTTTTTCTGTATGTGGGTACAAATTATGTATGTGTCTGATACAAAAACAACTAAATTCATAACTAAATTAATAAATACATACATAAATAAATAAATAAATAAATAAATAGATTTATAAATAAGCAAATACATAAATGAATGAATGAATTTAAATAAACATCTCTTGGTCATCTCAGCACGCTGTCAAAAGTGAACACAAGAATGCATGGTATATATGACTGCTCTTACCTTGGCTACTCGGCGCAGCTCCAAAAGCCTGACTGAAATCGGCAAATCCGCCTTGCTGCTGTGAAGTCTGTGGAAAGCAGTTGGTTGCCGTACGGCACTTTGTTGAAATGGTGCCGGTTGACCGAACGCCTGTGCTTGTTGACCGAAAGTCTGTGCTTGTTGACCGAAAGGAGTTTGCCCGAATCCTCCTGCTTTACATTAAATGACAAAACATGACATCAACTTCTTTTTTCTCAGTTGGTTTATGGTATTTATGCCATAGTTTACAAACTTTACATACATGAACAAATGCATCCCATGCATTTATCATTGCAAATGCAAAAAGCCACAAACTTAATAAATCTGTCCACTGTTTCGTCAGTTAATTTTATGATTGACGGTAACCATTTTTAAAACCTACAAAATACAGCAATATAAGACAGAGCCTCATATCTCTGTC
>JBAMJV010010289.1:0-104857 GCA_037951105.1 Echinarachnius parma | reverse complement strand
TGTCATATTATAACCGAGTAAAAAACGTAAATTATGAGTCACATGTACTATAAACCCATTGGCAGCAAGCTGTGTATCACAGTATCACAGTTGAGTGTCAAATGAGAAAATTTCAATCATAAATACCTTTTTAACGAATTTAAGAAATTCGGCAAACCGAAACCTTTTTCATACGTGTTCTAATAAATACAAATATAACAATGCATAATAGAACTGTGTTCTAAGTAAAATTTTGTGGATGTTTACAATGTTACTATAGGTCCATTTAAGGTGCCATCGTGTGTAATAAATAGCTAAATACTGATTATAGAAAATAGTTTCTCATCATGTAAGGAAAGCCTACCTCAAAATTTAAAAAAAGTATTATATAAAGTCGTCGTGTTTCTAATATATTGCATTATATATTCACTGCGGATATGTACTTCCTATTCGTACATCTAAAACAATACATACAGTAATGTCCTCATTCCATATACATGTACATATGCGTTACAAGGTAGATTTCGTAGCATGTATACTTTTTGATACGGTAGTGCATATAATGAGAACTTGTACATTATTATAATCATTATGAAATATATATGTGCTAACGTTTATGCATTACAATATCAAGTTACATTAACCGATTTGGCAATATTCAAATAAATCAGTCTTTTGAAATCTAAAGTAACACAATCTCCCTGCGGTGTTATTGTATTAAATGTAAGTCCAAACGAGCCATGCATTCGACACCAGTCGGTCCTTTAAATCGAGGCAAAATTAATGAGAAATCGCTAATCCTATCAGGGGCGTAGGTTTAAAAAGTGTAATGTTTGTTGGTGTGGTCTTATTCCATAATTTACTCTCAATTTCACACAATAGATATTTTCAAAAGTATAATTCAAAATTTGGTTTAAAAAACCTTCTTTTTTTATTTTTACAAAAACCCTTTTGTACAAAACTGAGAAACTGTGTGCACGCCAATCGGTGTGTACGCGAGTGTGTTTAAACAATGGATTAATATCCACCCAACCACCTGTTGTACATGATCTACGGTATTGAAATGCAGTCCATAGCCACTATTCATGAGTTAGCATAACCCTGCATATCTAGGGCAAGCCTATTCAAAATCCAAGAACATACATGTGTAAAAAGGAGGACTACAAGGCCAATTAGCTTCATGATACACACTCACATACACACTCATTGAATTGCACACAGTTTTCAGAAGGGTTTCTTTTGACCGAATTTTGAAATCTTCTTTTGAAAATATCGATTGATTGTGTGAAATTGATTTGAATTGTGTATATATTTATTATAAATTATATAAATTATTTGATGCATTAACCTTTTGAATTAATCACAGTCAAAAGTGTAAATAGTTTTATATAACGCACAGTACAATTTGTAACACTTATTACATTAGGTATCGTGAGGAAATTTGTTTTTCAATAAAATGTGTGTCCATCAAATATTACCATATTTTAATCAATGGTATTTAAAATCCCCCGGACCATGCCGTACCGTTCTCCGACAGTTATCATAATGTAAATCAACGTATGACAAATAACTAGCATAATATTATATGCATAGAGTTATGTGAATACATAATTAATACTGGCCTACGCACTTCTACATGAACATGATAACAAAGGTTCGGAAACGAGGAATTGAACACGAATAATACTGAAACCAGCCCCTAAACACCAACAAAAAATACATATTACATGGCGATGGGTTATTGTGTGTGCAGGGGCGTCGATCACGGGGGGATGGGGGGGATATATCCCCCCCAATATTTGAGGTGGGGGAAAAAAACAAAAGTATACTGGCGCATGTAATTGTGGAAGAGGCTACCAAATTGGACTAATATACACAGTTTTCTTTATATTTAGGTACTATTGTTTATGATATAGTGCCTGTATATTTTGTCTGAAGTGAGATTAATCAATATAATACATGAATGCCTAAACATTACAGACTAATCAGTGGCGTAGCGACCGGGGGGCTGTCGGCACGTGCCCCTAATAATAATATTAAAACAAAAACAAACGGGGATATCAAAAAATATAAGGAGAATTACATAACGTGTGCCCCTAATAATTGTGTCTGCCACCGCCCCCAATCAGTCCAACCACACTATGCCACAAGTTGAGAGCCCAAGTATAAACAAAAAACATCTGATTGCGCGTTCACCACTTCCGGAACTATGTACGCGGCCTTGTTTCCTGCTCTAGGCATGTTCTAGGTCATTATCTGGCACATTCCCTTGAACATGTAAAATAATCCGCCCTTTGGTTTTCTGCAAACTTGATTTCATTAATTGTGTTTATCTATAACACGGTAAATCAGAAACAAGTTTATAAAACGTGAAATCGCTACGACTAAAATTGCCAGTGATAATTGTGGATCAATCTCAACGTGCTTGTGAGCTTTGAATATCCAAAACGCGAATGATTATAATTATTGACTTTAATTCGAGATTCGACAAAACATTTTGGGAAGAGAAGTCGTCTTGAATAAGTTGTTTTCCATAATGGCGGAAAAGGGGGATGACAGTACCGAAACGTCGAGGTAAGCCCTGTTACAACTACATTTCTATGTACAATTGTGTAGAGTATGCATATTGTTCAATCTCTACAATCAGAGCAGTAGTAAGGGTGATATTCAAGATTAAGACTTGATATTTTGATTCATGTTGAACAAAAATACCTTAGAAATCAATTTATGTATGATACATCAAATCACCATAACGTGCTTAAAGGGGTAGTACAGTTTTGGTAAGGCTGAACTTAGTAACCAAACCTGGACAGTAACATTATAAACTAATAGGTATAACTCCACCATGCTCGAAAGGTATACAAAATTACAAACTACTTAGTAAAAAGCCCGTTATCATTCAAAAAGAGCCATTAAAACACAAGAGGGCGCTTTCTTAAGAGGCATTGGTTTCTACAATTTTTCATACAAAATTATGCATGTGATGTTTATTGAAATAATGATTAAATAGAGAGATCGTCAACAACTATTTAAAAAACGCTTTTGACAATTTTGGAAAAAGTGCAAGCATTTGTTGTTGTTGTTGAACAAATCATCTAATTATTTGGTCCCCAAATAATTATAAGATCAGATTGATTTTTTAGCCGTTTCTGGGTCGATTTGGGCCAAATAAAGTTTAATCTGCCATTAAAATTGCATGTTCTCTCAAATTCGACACTCAGTTTTTCATTACCTCACAAAAACATTGTGATGTACAGCGCCCTCTCTATCAAAACTAAACTAACCCTTTAATACGCGTACGAATGACCGAAATGTCACTTGCAGATGTGAACACCTGATAATAGCCGCATTCAGACGATAAAAGCAAATCTCGTGGTTATCTTGTGGTTATCTTGTGGTTTGCAATTCTTAAGAATATCTTGTGGTTTGCGCTCGTTTGAACACGCAAAACTCGTGGTTATCTTGTGGTTTCCAAACCACGAGATTGCGCACACTGCAAAAAATGCGCAATCTCGTGGTTATCTTGTGGTTTGCAAACCACAAGATAACCACAAGATACTTGTAAGATTTTGCGCAGAATGAGCGCGCGATAAGCGCGCGACTGCGCGCAGTCTACTTTTTTTACCGTCTGAACACAATCAGCTTCGAGACTCGTGGTTTGGGTTGACCTCATGACCGAGATATGCTTCCGGTGTGAAAACAAGTCAAGTGAGCCTGCGTGACCTCAAATGAGAAAGGCGCGCATGCTACTTCCGGTTTTAATTCTTAAGAATTGCAACTCTCGAGAATTGGCATCGTTTGAACACACATTTTGAAGTTCTTAAGAATTGCAATTCTTAAGAACTTGGCTTTCATCGTCTGAATACGGCTATTGCAATTGTGCTTATGTGTTATGCGCTATATAAAAATGTTTCATTATTATTAGTATTATTATGAGCTCTTTGAAATTTGTATTAATTTATAGGTAATGTTTGTCATTTCCATTCAAGCTAAACTCTTGTCTAGTTTTGACTTATTTTCTTTTAAATAAATGTAAAATCCAAAACACTGGTTACATTACCAGATAATGTTTTAAGTTATTTAATAAGTTGCAATATGTTCTAGTTTATGTATTTTCTTTGTCACCAGGGTCAACGATCAACAATGTACAACATTATCATACACGCAGGAAAAAACATCTCCGGTCTTTTCGCCAGTATACCCAGCATCACGACGTAGCGATTTTGACCATTATGAACCTTTCTGTGGGCCACATTTTAGGTCCCGGAGAAAATCCTCCCCACCGTTAACAATTATAACTCCTGAGCCGATTGCTGAACTTTTCCCCGTCGACTCAGATAAAGGAAGCCCTAACATGTCTAATTGTAGTTCTAGAGGTAGTGCAGCATCCGCGCAGTCTGCACCAATGGGACTGCTACGCGCGTACCGGGAATTACCGTTGATCGATTTCAGCCGAGACCGTTCGGATTCTGTTCCAGATATGACAGATATTGAACGACAAAAAATGCAATCAATCGAGTCGGCCTTCCGGGAAAGTCTCACAAATCTAAGGACCGGTCACAGTAAGCATGCAGTTAACGTCAGCCGGCAGCTTTCCACATCTAGCGAACGCGTCAACGTGTTGGAGAAGAAGATTGATGAATTGACGCAACGTTTCGACAAGTTCCATACTGTAATGAATTGGATGGACCGTTCCGAGGAAGAGTTGAGGCCAAAGCGACAAGAAATTTCCACATACACGTGGCTTGTTGAATACGAAAAAATGCGTACGATTGGAGAAAAATCAATCCCATCATCATTGTTTCCACTCCCTACAGGCACTCTCCAGGCAGAGCTTTTCATCGAAGGGAGTGGGGCAGGTGCAGACAGCCACTTGTCTCTTCATTTCAAAGTAGTAAGGAATCCTTTCCTAGACTTCAGCAACCTGATGGATGAAAGTAGTATCAGTGCATCCGTTATCGACGCAGTAGATCCATCCGAGACCGTAGTTAAAGCGATTCCTTTCGATATGAATTACAAAATGGAGATCCCGAAATTGATACCAATCAGTACTGTCCAAGACCCGTCTTTGAATTACCTGCGTGATGGTCGGTTGACGATAGGTATTTCAGTCGCGTGGCAAGAATCTCGACATGCGCCAGGAAGGAAGCATTCCAAGTAGTATGTCTAAACAAGAATGGTAGGATTCACCATTGCCAATGATGTTTACTGGTGATTCAGATTAATCAGGAAGGCGAGACTTGGTGCTTAAGAAGAGCTATAAAGTTGAGTGACCATTATAACCACATGCTTTATCCGTACCACAGGGTAATTAACAACTAATCCACCTTGTCTTTGTATCTTCTTGAGGGACACTGCGACTCGGGTAAACCGTTGTTTGCACTGTATTAGTTTGAGCACATAATCGGTAAAGAATTTCAAAAATTGCGGCTCTATTAGCCCATCAAGGACGAGAGCTATTTTCAGGCAAAATTAGTCATTGTCATCCTCTACAAATTGGCAACCTCTCATTTTTCGACCTTTTAATTACATACAAATTGTTGGGAAATATTTAGTAATTACAATTTAAGACAAATATGAAGTGACTTTGCCGCAAAGTTCATTCAATTTGAACGCCGAAATCTATTTTTAAAATATTACATGTGTTGCCAATATAAAGATTTTCCTATTATAGCGATCTACGCAATAATGAAAATCATAAAAAAAATAACTTAAGCAGGTAGAGTAACAAAATAGGGCTCTTAACAAATTGAGAAAGAGCATAAACAAAATGAGAAAGAGCATACATTTCTCTATTTAATAGAGAAATGTATGCTCTTTCTCATTGTATACATCATATAACTTGTTATTTTCTTGCTGAAGTGTAGGACTACCAACCCACAAATATGTGGGACTCTCTCCTTGGTGGGTTAGGAGAGGCATTTACAATGCAACATGTCTAAAAAAGAATGGTACAGCTGTTGGGAAATATCTGTTAAATGTATAAAGGTTATTTGAAAAATAATCATATTTCGTGTCATATTAAAGGAACAAAATCGGTTTGCCAGTCGTGAGATATGGTCATTTGTTTGCAAAACATCAAAATCCACTTTGTGCCATATATAGTGTACATTAATTATGTAAAACTATTAAGTAAACTTGCTTTTTAGGAAGATTTTACCAAATTTGATCATTGTTAACCCTTCCAACAATTTGTACTCTACATTACGTTTCACTAAGTTAGCCGTGATCTCCACCACGGTGGAAATCAACTCAACCATTTTAATAGCTTTCGTCAACATTCCATGCCCTGTTAACTGCCCCCCGAGATCTAGTGGTATTATAGAGATAATCTCCTCCGGTTACACGCAGTAAACCGATAAGAACGGTGTAAATGGTGATACAATTCTACTAGAGGCACGAATCTCTCAACCTCTCCTCAGGCCTGAGAAGCGGTTATTTTCTAACTTGGGTGAAACGTAATGGCCATTAATTGCATCGTTATTATACCACAATAATTAGTTAGAATATCAAATGTGTGCAACAAATGTCCATCGCCATTTTAAGTGTAAATACGCAAATCGGCACAAATGTGTTTTTGTATATTTGTATACAATCGGACATAATTCGATATCCGCTGTCATGCAAGGAGTTTCTGAAAACACAACTCTTCCCCTCAAAATATGGTACCAAATAACCTAACGATTTTTCAATTTATCAGATGTTAATAATTGTTTTCCTGACTATACCATTCTTTTTGTCCATGTGTGACCCAAATTTGCAACCCACTCCGGCATATGTGTGGAAAACTTTCTCGAAATGAATGTGTACTGTTATTTTGAGTTCAGGATATCTGTTGTAGAATCCATAGAATCCATAACATAAATGACAAGGAAAAGTAAGAATATAAACAAAACTTTCCAAAAATAATTGACAGAGAGCGTTGCCAATTTGAGTCCCCAATATAAATAAATGGGAATCGTCAAAGAGTCATAGTTTTCTTGTTTCATATCTGATTATGCTGAAACTTTCAAAGACTATTCCTCCGAACAGTATTCTATATATAGTGCAAACAACAGTTGTATTGGGTTTTATTGTAATTTGAAGATAAAGACTTCACTAACTGAGTGTTTTCTTTTGACAAGACTAGGAATAAAAGTAATCATCGCCAAAAAGAAAAACACAATATTCATTCAAAAGTTCTGCACCCTGTAGGGCGTGGTGCCGAATGAAAAAAAAAAATCTTGGATTTCATTGTAATTTGAAGGTGAAGCGTTTACTAACTGAGTGTTTCCTTAGATAAAACTAGGAATAAAAGTAATCATCGCCAAAAAGAAGAAAACAATTAAATAGTTCTTCACCCCATAGGGCGTAGACGTGCAGCTCAATTGACAGGTGCCGAATGAACCATTAAGGGTGCAGTTATTGTTTAGAACACTTAGTCGTCGCCCTTAATGTGTGCTAATTCGAACTTATATTTATTATTGTATATGTTACACACAGTTTGACTAAATCAATTTAACCCTTTAAGTGCCAAGTACTTGAGTACAAGCTTGTATCATAATTAGTTCATTTCTGTGTATCTCTCAAGAGAATACCATTATACTGCAATGGTAATAATGTATACTTTACCACAATGATTTAATTGTATCGTGACGTTGTATACATAAGTGGCGTTATTACTCAGTGCACACCCCAGTCTTCAAGCATGTACATTTGTCTTTCAATATATCTGTTTGTTCATCCTCAAATAGCCATTTAACTTTGGCCTTTCAATTAGGTGGCACGTGGAGATATGGACTTTGGAACTAGGTGTTATTATTATAGTTTACTGATTAAATAATATAATATAATAGGGATATTGTTACTAATTTAGAAAAAATCTGGACCCTGTATATAGTATACACAGTATAAGTGTACTTTCGTCTGGAGATTATGTACATAGAGTCGACTTTGCAGAAAGATATGGCTTAGACCATTGATTTCTTTATACGTAGTGTATATAGCGCCATTAAAATTTGATATGAAAGGAGAATTCATCAGAATGTAAGATAACAGTGCGTTGTTGTTTTGAAGATAATGTTGATTGCAGAATAAAATCAGACAAATGGTACTGAAAATAATTATTTTTCCGATATCCAAAAAAAAAGAGATTGTTCTACCATTTACAACTTTGAATTCAGTGGCGTAGCTATAGGCGGGCTATGGGAGGGTGGGCACGTGCCCCCACCCCAACCCTTTACAAAAACAATACAAACATATATAAATGGAATATATGACTTTGTGTAAACAAAAATAAAGAAATACATAAGGTGTTCCCCGCCCGAAATCATTGGGGTTCCCCCTCCAATCAGCGCGACCACACTACGCCACTGTGACATTGAACAAACCGGCCCCCACACAGTCCACAATATATAAAGCGTAAGCATTTTATGTTTTTTTTTTCTAAAACGATCGAGTAAATGTGGGATCCCACATTTATTTCGGTCGGTAATATTTATTGATATTTCAGCTGATTCTGAACCGATGATGATGAAATAAAATGTATTTTGTCATTAAAATTGTATGTTCGTTCAATTTTGACACTCAGTTTTTCATTACCTCTCAAAACAAATATTTATTGAAGCACCCTCTATACCAACAAATCAACTATCCCTTTAACACACCCATCCAGAACGAACGTTTACCTAAAATCCGAAAAATATAAATACACGATTAATTGAAATCCTGTATGTCACATCCAATAATTATGACAAGAAAACAAATGTATATTTTGGGTGTTAGATACAAATTGGCACTATTGAAGTGTTGCATGGATTATATTCATATTGTGAAAACATAGCTGAAGAGTGTGATATTTTTGGTTGTGGTCGCACTGCATAATTCACATACATTTTCAAGCAATCATTCAATATTTTCCAATGAAAGTTGATTATTTCGCAAAATGTGGTCGTAAAAACCTGTGCAAATTGAGAGACTGTGTGAACATCAACGAGTGTGCGTCATTGTGATCACAATATCAAATTGTCATTTTAATCCTTCTTTCCATCTAAATTTGATCGAGCATGGTGGCTCAGCGGTAAGAGCATCCGCCTCATGCACGGGAGGTCCCGGGTTCGAACCCAGTCATACCAAATTTTTTAAAAGTGGTACCTTCTGCCTTCTATAGCCAGGCGCTCGGCATTTATAGAATGGAGAAGGGAACGTTAATCACTCGAGTTACCAGAGGACTAGCCCCCTTCTGTGGTGTTCGCTACATCTAGTAGACGTGTGGCCTATAGGGCTAATGAATCCAACATTAGCACAGAAAGGACTTTTAACTTTGTTTTAACCATTGGATTTACAGAGGCTTCTATATTCCCTTCGACTGTCGTATTTAAAAAGTATCCATGTCTTGTGTCTGAAGCGTCTTCAGTGTTCCAACTTGGTGTCCTTTCGGACAACCCTCGTTTCCTGATTTCAGCGCCCTCTACGTCGTTTGAATTGACACTCATCCGATTGTCTAGATATATATATTGGAACTTGCAATAAATTGTACGTATCTCTTTTTGCAACCCTAGGGCCCCGTAGGAAAAGGAGATACTTCCGATTGTAAGCTACAATTAGTTGTAAGTCAGATTATGTGTTTTAAATGCGCAAATCTAATTGGATAAAACTGGTAAATTTTATGACGTACAATCAATATTATTGTAACTTGCAATCGATTGTATATCTTCCTGGGTTAGACCCTAAGTTAGACTTATAATGTATGGAAAGCCGTTAGTTTCTTTGAAACTATTCTGTACAATTATTTGAAAGGCATGAAATGTTGATTCAAATCTTTGATAGTTTTCTACTATCAAGAGGATTTTATGTTCTTGATGTAAAATGTACAAAAAGTCAAACACACTTTGCATTTTTGCTTTTCAATATATTTCAACCAAGGCTACAAATGGCTTTCAATAATTGTTAAGTCCAACGTAGAGTTAAGTTAAACTTAGAATCTTTGTGAAACACCCCCTGGTGTATGGATGTCATCAGCATGATCAGCTAGTATAGTTTTAGCGGTACAATGGATAGGAAAACCAGCCCATCAACTGCCGCTAGAAGTTTGAATGTCGCGTCAAAAGATCCAAAGTAATCTGCAACCCGACCTGGAGATAATGAAATATAATAAAAGATAATGAAATATCGCAAGGTGAAAGTAGTTTCTCAGGGGCAAACACCTTTTCTGATTTTCACCAATGCGGTTATCCCAAAACTTATAATTAAAGTATAATATTGTTTACAATTTCGCCCGAAAATTAAAGTATGAATATAATACAATAAAACCTACCTGAAATGTATCCACCAGTGAGATTGCCTGTGCCGAATGCCACCTGAACTGCACCGAAAACGACCGAAAAGTCCTGGGGTCGAACTCGTTCCTTTCCGATCAGGGTCATAAGATTTGCTCTGCCCGCAATACACACCGCCGAAAGGAGGGACATGGCCACCATGATGATCCTGGGGGTGGTTTCACAGAGATTCTAGGTCTATGTAATATGTCTTAAAAGTCTTAACTATGTTGCATGTATATATTGCTCTTAAATGTGATTTATCATATCTCTACAAATAGCCTACCATAATTTTAAGTCCAACTTAGAATGTATGTTTCAACTTAGACTATTTACGAAGCACCCCATGTCATGATGAATTTGTCGGACCATGGACAACTGATATAATTAATTACATATGTTTACAAACTTATAATATTGATGATAGAAATTAAATTGTCGCAAAAAATATATAAACAAATACTTCATATTTAGGTATATAAATAGATATTTAAGGCAAATTGAACATCTATTCAACTTGTTTTAAGAGCTTAATGGCATCACAAAGTAAAACTTGCTGGGATATTATTTCAGAACACAAACAAAATGTGCCACCATACCTGTTCGAGACGTACGAGTAACAGACGAGCGAGAGGATGTTTACAGGACACATTCCGATGAAAAGGTTGATCGGTGCAATATGACTACGTGTAACCATTCCCGTGAACACCCGTCCGCCAAAGTTTCCAAGCGCGGCGAAGAAGGTGATCACCAGAGTCGAGTACGGGGAGATGCCGCGCTGGAGGGCGTGTGGGATCAGGAAGGAGTGCCAACCGTTATAGACGAACCCCATGGCAAAACACGCGATGTAGAGGAAGTTCCCCCAAGGATCCGTAACGAAGGTGGACATCGTGATGGCGTCGAATATATTTCTGAAGAATGCGTGTTGTTTGATAGGCATGGTATCCGAGGTCTCTCTGGCAGAATTCAGTTGATCGTCAGTTGATGTTAACATCGGTGTTCGTCTTTCGTCGATGTCTGCTCCTTCTATATTCCCTTCGACTGTCGTATTTAAAAAATTTCCATGTCTTGTGTCTGTATCGTCTTCAGTGTTCCAACTTGGTGTCCTTTCGGACAACCCTCGTTTCCTGATTTCAGCGCCCTCTACGTCGTTTGAATTGACACTCATCCGATTGTCTAGATATTCTGATATGTGTGAATGTTTCTTTAAAGTTGTGACCGCATTTTGGGGGTTTGAAGTTAGCCCGTGACATCCTTCTGTGATTGGTAGAAGAGGTGCGGTCTCTTCCCAAACCGCTGAACCACGTGACCTTAATTCTACACCACGTTGTCTCACTTCATCTCTGGATCCGCCTGCACGCATATGTAATGGCGTGTTTTGATCCGTCAATTCGTCTGATCCCGTCTTCCGACAAGTCGATCCACCGGTCAGCGTCTCTTGATCAACTCCCGAGTGTCCGTCATGTTCTTGACGTGCGTTACTGCGGACAGCCATTATGCAGGGGACGAGATTTGCAGACAGTGCTCCGAACATCAGCAAAGCACCCCTCCAGCCATAAGCAGAGAGCAGGACCTGGGCCAGTAGCGGAGGGAGCACCATGCCCACACCATACCCCGACTGCCCTAGGCTGTAAAGTAGGTTAAAGTTGTCGGTGAGCTCGTGCAGTGACAATGTCAGAAAAACAAGAACCGTATTAGCGCCCAAACCTGCATAGCAAAGGAAAACATATGCAATGAATACAAAGTATTGTAGTGTCGCTAATAAATGTATAGAAGTTAAGGAAGAATCGTGACGATATGAAACTGATGTTATATTTCTTAGATGAGTGCTTGAAACCCGTATGGTTTCACAGGTTGTGACACTACACAAGTAGTCAGTCGTAACAGATATATTAAGGACTGCAAGTATGTTGTTTTATTGTAAAATCGTTCCTTTGTTTGTTTGTTTTTGTTTCCAAATCGTAATAATAGAATTGTCATAAATATATGTCATGCTAAATAATAAAGTACCGTATAATCAAATCAACAGAAATATATTCTATCCTATCTCATGTGGCGTCTTACTCCATATGGCCCTCTAAATCCCGATGACGCATATGCTGTTTCCTCTTCTATCAAAGGGTATAATGTATAATATTCAATATGTTCGACTCTAGTCATAACACAGACAAAGATCCACTGTCATTAGTATTGTTACAATAGATAAAATGTGGAATGAATCGTAGAGACACTTGATTTCGAATCTTACCCAGCTAATATTTAATGTAGATGAATTGAGGGATTTATCAACTAATTTAACTTGCCAAGATACGTGGGTCGAGTAATTATATGCCACTCAAAGAGTTGATGTTGGTCATAGAATGACACATAGAATACAAACAAAACAATATCATCCTGGTCGTAAGATGAATGGGGATTACGCTATTCAGCAGTAGTAGTCATGATAGTAGTAGTAATAGTTGTAGTAGTAGTAGTAGTAGTAGTAGTAGTATTAGTAGTAGTAGTAGTAGTAGTAGTATAAGTAGTTTTAGTAGTAGTAGTAGTAGTAGTAGTAGTAGTAGTAGTAGTAGTAGTAGTAGTAGTAGTAGTAAGCAAATAATTACCGTTGGTGAAGGTGATGGGACAATCTATCACTTCCAAGGCGATCTGGATGTAGCTATCTTTCCGAAGCGAAGCTGAGGAAAGATAGCGTATACATTCAGATCGCCGAGGAAGTGATAGTTTGCCATCGCCTGAAACCAAAAGGTGATTATTTGCTTTATATTCCACATCGAACGGTAGATCTAGTCTATAAGCAGGCCTAGTCTAACGCAAGTCTTAATTACAGCTGATAGTGTTACTACTACTTGATCTACTTACCAACATCAATGTTATTCCAATTTCCAATGTGTATGTTGTTTCCAGCATTCGCAATAATCTTGGAACACTTTACTTTCACTCTCAAGCAAACAAAGTTCCATTTCAGCTCCGTTAGAACTCAAATCTTACGTCGAACAAGCAACAGAACAAGCAATTAAACAATAACAACGCAGCAAACCGTGTACTGTTATACTATGTACGATACGTATGCATAGCGCATAAGCATACACAGTGCATGCATAGCGTATGAGCTTGAACAGTGTGCTACGTACGTGTATGCACAACGAATACAATTAAATTTGTAATTCGCGCGCATAGAGAACCCCGCCACATCATTTGGGTACGGAATTTGACTAGCCACACACGAGCTCCACAGTCAAGTCAATGCAACCGCAGTGAAAGTGCGTTGCACTCACTAGATAGTACTTTTTATCTAGTGAGTGCAACACACTTTCACCAAAGATATCTACATAGTGTAACGAAGTTTTCTTCCCCCATCAATGATGGGCGAAACTATGCTTCATCACGTGATTAACTTTTGACCAATCGTAGAGCAAGATTCTTAGTATGTGGAATATAATAGTTAATAGTAGTAGTAGTAGTAGTAGTCATTGTAGTAACAGTAGTAGTATTAGTAGCAGTAGTAGTAGTAGTAATATAGTAGTAGAAGTTGTAGTAGTAGTAGTAGTAGTAAAAGTAGTAGTAAAAGTAGTAGTAGTAGTAGTAGTAGTAGTAGTAGTAGTAGTAGTAGTAGTAGTAGTAGTAGTAGTAGTAGTAGTAGTAGTAGCAGTAGTAGTAGTAGTAATAGTAGTTGTAGTATAATGATAGTAGGAGTTCTAGAAGTGGTAGTAGTAGAAATAGCAGTAAAGTATAATCATAATGAGGAAAGTTAATTATGTTTACCTGCGGCTGAAAGACAAATGGCCACGTGTGCACAACTGGATGCAAGAGATGTGGACGCGATTCCCGCCGAAAACAGGAGTGCGCCAACCATCGCTAGGGGTCGTCCAACTATCCCTCGCTTGTGGATAGCGACTACAATCGGGGCTGGATACAAACAACAATCGAACGTTAGATACAAAATAAGATATATATCCGTGTAAGATCCGGGAAGATTCGTGTTTCATGAAAGTAAAATTTTTTTGCTTGCTGTGTGTGTTTTTTTTTTGCCCACACTTCCATTACAGTTTAGTGACATTTATAACATCGGACAACTGTGCCCATTCTTTCGTCTCACAGCTGTATGCACACTAACAATTGCGCGCGTACTACTCCTCTATAACGGGCCGTAAGTGCGAATTATCGGGCACTGACTTGGTAAAGATTGACAAAAATGGGAACCTGACATGGTGTCACTCACAGCGCCCTAAAACACAAACTCCTCAACCAAAAAGACTGTTATTGGTATCATTTTTCATTGAAAAAGACACCCCCGTTCCGTTTTTGGGGGCCACCCTGCATATACCGTGTATATCGATGGGTTTACTCTACCCCATTGCCGAGATCCGACCGTCCAGCTAGATAGCGCAATATAAAGAACGATTTTTCGGTCTAGTGATTATACAAGCGTGTTGCCTGATTCTTCTTCTATAAGAACATTTTACTCTGGAAATTTTTCAGAGGTGGGGGCTTAGCAACACGAAGAAATATGATATAATGTTTTGAAATATACAAAACATATTCAGGTCAAACAGTTTACAAAATATGATGTGTGCACTAATACAGATAAACATAATTATACGTGCATTTGGTTTGCATGGTCGCTTTAAAATGTTTAAAGGACAATGAAATCCTAACAAATGATTGTATGCACTATACAGAGTGTCCCAGAAAGGTTGCAACACTTACGATCGTTAATTTCTTCGACACCATCGACCAAATGTCATTATTTTGTTATTTCATTGGATAGAACATTATTTTTCCAACAAAATGATACCATGAACATGGATTTTAGGTAAGGCGTTTGGATGCTAGGGCCTGCCATAAAATTCGCTGGACAAAAGAACCGCATGACTGCTCTCCCTTTGTAAGGAAGACAATAATGAGCCATTCTTATGTACAGCTAATTCTGCGGCCTGCCGTGGGGCGAGAATGTCTCAGTGTTCCGAGGATCGCTGGAGACGAAAAAGTAGCAAATTTAGGAAACGACATTGCCTCAGAAAAATGGCCCTAGGATACAAACGCCTTACCCAAAATCCATGTTCATGGTATCATTTTGTTGGAAAAAGAATGTTCTATCCAATGAAATTTAAAAAATAATGACATTTGGTCGATGGTGTCGAAGAAATTAACGATCGTAAGTGGTGCAACCTTTCTGGGACACTCTGTATATATAAGACACTGAATAGGATGCATAGTCCCTGAAAATATGAGCACAATCAGTCAAGAAATAAGAAAACTATGGCTCATTGAACATATCCTTATATATGTATGTTTATGAGTGACTCAAATAGGCAACGCACTCTGGCAAAGTTGTGGACTACTCCATGTATGTTTTGTACCAAAAATAAAAAATAAAAAAAATTCAATTTTCTCAAAAAAATATGTTTACCCCTCGTTTGAGTTTAACATATGTTTTGTAGAATACTTATACACAACATATCGTGAGTTTGGGGAATGGAAAAGTGTAACTATGAAGAAAAATGTAAAAATTGTGTACAAAACTATAGACCGCTTCTGTAATGTATGCAAATAATATGCGTATGACGTCAGACTCCCCGTTGGCAAGCTACGTACGCGGCTTTCAGCGACGCTTGAACGATCTATTGGTACGTCCGCCGCGCTCAAACAACTCTCGCTTACAAACAGTTTCGCAATTCGTTGAACGCGGACGTAGACTCGAATCGGCAGCACACTACACAAGTGCGAGCGATTGTGATGAACGTTTGACCTCGCTCCGAGCGGCGAGCTCGTTGATTGGTTGTTGCCTTATCGGAAGGTCGCATAGCACGGACGCAATTCTGACTGAAACCCGTCCGTGATTTCAACCCAAGAACGGTCTGCCCGCTGTTACTATAGGAAGCTCTCGATTTTGCACACGACCCGCAAGTTTCTATGTCCGCGTTGAGGTTGCGAAAAGCCTATAATATAGGTTTTCCCATTCATTTTCGTCATTTTGTCATTCAATTTCGTCCCGAGAAGCCGAGAATGTGCCAATGCCAACTTCAATGTTGTCTATTGTCGACCAATTTCACAAAAAGTCCATTCAATTTAGTTGTTCGTCACGCATTTTCGTCGATTACAATTCAAATTCGTCGGTCACAGTTGCTGTACACATCTGTGACTGACGAATTGTATACTGGACGAAAATGTGTGACAAATGACTAAATTGAATGGAATTTTTGTGAAATTGGTCGACAATAGACAAAATTGAAGTTGGCATTGCCACATTCTCGGCTTCTCGGGACAAAATTGAATGACAAAAGTGTTAAAATGAATGGGAAAACCTATAGTAACTAGGTCCGGCAAGCTCTGGCAAACTTAGCTTGCCGGACTTAGTTACTATTGTTAACCTTGTCAACGGGAGTCTTACGTCATACGCATATTATGTGCATACATTACAAAAAACAGGGAAAGACTTAATTTTTAATTTTAGGAGGCTTCTTTTTCAATCTGATGGAAATCATAAAATATTTCACATGATACACTATGGTAATTTTAGGGGCAACCTACTGATTTCAGGGGGCTATTTTAAAAATTAGGGGGCAAAGTCGCCCTCAGCACCTGCTTATTTCCTTCCCTGCATTACAGAAGCGGTCTATTGGGGAGTAGTCCACAAACTTACCAGAGTGCGTTGCCAATCTGAGTTCCCATAGCAATAAACGTCATAGTTTTCTTGTTTATGGCCCGATTATGCTCTATTTCAGAGATAAGTCCTCCTAATTTCTTGGAGTACATGAAAGCAACAGTGTGCTTGGGTTTCATTGCCCTGTAATAACCAGGATAATCAATATCATTCTTAAACCCGATTACCTGGAATCCATCCGAACAAGGCAAAGAGTCCGAGGATGGTCCCGATTTGGGTTGCCGTCAGGTTAATCAATGACATCGACATGTCGTGGGCGACGATACCGACGGCCTTGAACGTGCCAACAAGAAACATGTTCAGTAGGAATAGTCCGACGACAACGGGGAAATACGGCGGCATGACACCGGCTGCTTTGCAATGTGCTTTCTTCTGCCTCCTCTTCCTCCTCCTTCTTTTCTTCTTCTATCTTGTATGTGTCCTCTTCCCTGTTCTACCATGCCCTCGTAAGGCTCGTATAATACCTCTTCAATCTCTACTCGCTTGAATATCGCCGGGCAAATACAATCCTCCGCAAATTGAAATCAACACCAGACGACGACGCTGTGTTCTATCATGAATGATTACATGTTCTAGCAAGTAAAAGCGTAAAAAAAACACGACTATGTATCATTCTTCTTTAATTGCAAATAAACAGATGTGGTATGACATTCCAAACGATCAATTTTCTATCATTAAAACAAAATGAATGTGCGATTTGTCCGCAAGTCCAATTCAGTCGCTCCCGTGAGCGTTGCTAGCGCAGATAGTCTAGTCATGAAGGTCCTGGTCTCAAACCGAACAGGGGTGCAGTGTTTTGCATTATAGTTTGGTCAGGTATGTCATGTAAAACCAAGGAGCTATAAGAAGCCTTTCAAATACATCATTGGTAAAACCCTGTAGCCGTCTATTTGACCATGCTATATATCAAATTTGCTGAGGCGTATCATGTTGCGTAAGAGTTCTTTATAGTCTGTGGGGGCCTACCGGAACCCCCCCCCCCCCCCCCCCCCTCCTTATGATCCTCCGACTTGGGTGTAGTGTAATTTTGTCCATTGATTGTCCATTGATTGTCCAATAGTTGAAACAAAATGTTAACAAGAAGAAAAAAACTCTATTTATACTATTTTTTTACTACTGTTTTGGAGGTGTGTAAAACAAAAAACATTTTCATGTTTTGCTACATTTCTTAGGTTTGGTGAAATTGAGATTGCATTAAATGCTCTCATTTCATAATGGCTTAGTCTGTATCCACTAAACTTTGCTGATACCCATGTTCATATAAACATATGGTACAGGCAAATTTTCATTGTCATAGTTGATTGGCTTCATATTATTATGTCATCAAATTTGCATATGAAAAATCACGGGAATTTCCGTGAACAAAACGGTCAAAAAACAATGTTCATTACTACAGTTTGTTTTTTCAACATGAAAATGATGGCAGTGAGCTTAAACTTATGGTGTCTACTAGTGAGAGTGTATATAAATCAGAAACGTGATTATTCATTGAATATAATGTAAAAAAGGACATTTTTGATTACGTAATCACCATGCGTCATATGCAATTTTAAGGCATATAATGGGCATATTATCTAGGTCACAAGTGGGTACATATTGGTTCCTCTTTAATTTCTTAATTTGAGGGCCAATCACTCTCATATTTGGCACATTTGTAAAGTTAGTAGGGTTCTTCAGTTTACAATGAGAAGAATTTCAAAAGGTCATCATATGAGGGCGCAATTTAATACAATTAGTTAAAAAACATTTTAAAATCCTATAAATTCCGACAATGATGAGTTGTATAGAAAACTTGATACTTTGTTTGCATTATTATGCAAATTTACTTTTCCTATAATGATTTAAAGACGTTTATGTTGAATCTTATACTGTTTAGGGTCTAAATTAGGCCTAACTCCATCTGATCTGAATGTTACCATTAAGGTGCAATAGGGAATACATTGTGCTACATAAAAATGTTTTCAGATAATTTATCAAATTGTAACCATATAAGTCTAGTCCTGAGCGAGATTTTCTGATGGCCTATTTATACAAAAATATAAAGTAAAAACAAATTATTTGGAGAAAATTCTGGTCAGATTTTATTTTGTCAGTATGTGTATTATTCCTCTTTTTAGCATCACATTTCTTTTCAGATTTTGTCTTCAGTCTTGTTGACAGTTCATTATTTGATATCACCCCTCCCCCCCCCCCCTCCCCCCCCCCCCCCCAAAAAAAATGCTACAGAAATTTCATGTGATAACTAGATGAATTAATATTCATGCTTTTAGGATTACCATGGTGACAGAAAGTGACGAATTAATTAAAACCAATTTAAAGCTAACCGCGCCGCCTAACGTCCAGATTGCAATATGTTTTAGTTCACGAAAGGCTGATTATGATTTAGGACATGTAAGAGTTCTTTAGTTTCAGGAACAAGGATTTGTATTTACAATGGCAATGTCTTTCGCGTAATACTGTTTTTGTTGTTCACGATGTACATTATCTTCGGACTGTCAAAAAGAGATAATTAAACCCCGGTACGGAAAGCGTTATTTATTCGTATAAAGTATTGCCGTCATTGCGTGTCATGAATCTCTGAATGTTTTCAGAAGTAGATTTCAAACTTCGGTCAAAAGAAACCCTTCTGAAAAACTGTGTGCAATTCAATGAGTGTGTATATGAGTGTGTATCATGAAGCTAATTGCCTTGTAGTCCTCTTTTTTTTACACATGTACTTGGATTTTTAATAGGCTTGCCCTAGAATGTATGCAGCGGTTTTTTTACCCACAATCCTTTACGTTGCCGCAATCGAAGTACAATGCAATGACCGTATACGTAGAATCGGAGAATGAAGGATCCAGTCTAGCGTAATACGTTCCCCCAAGTATATTTACGGGCGCACTACAGTAAATTATTGCATTATAAAATGTTACTGATTTAAACATATTGGGGTGGCAACTGCCACCCCTGTTCCGCCGCCCCTGCAGATAGTATATATAATATTAATTTCATTGCGATCATGATGATTATAATATCACTGCATGTTGATAATGCTAGTTAGACGCAGTAAGCCCCTTGACTTGCAGGGGTGCATGCTACCAGCATACTATACATTTAATTAGGATACATCGTTTCGAAAAATGTGCAGTTTTACCCCGACTTTTACACGCAGTTTAACAGTAATACATGTACACGACATACGACCAACTGCATACGACTATACTCATTTTAGAATATAGACTATTTCATTTACTATTCTAGTACTTTGGTATACGTTACTATTTTACACTGTAAAGTCATTAGTACATTTGCCTGAATTAGTAGATTACCTTCTTAATGCTGAGATGCAGGAGCGTGTATTTGCATGTACACGATCAGTACAGGTGTACGATTAGTTGTTGGTTATTTTAGTTACGTTGCTAGATGTACATTTATAAAGTCGTTCAGAATAGTGTCGATTTATACGGTCAATCTGTATCCGTGTTTTTTTTTTAAATGTCGCGATTCCCCTCTCACGGCTGTGCATTTCATTTACTATCAAAGATTACTACATAACAGTTGTAGCTAGAGTCCAATACCTACACACAGTACCCAGTGGTCAGTGTTACGGTTTGCTTTTAGTCGCCCATTGTGTATAGGCCTACACTGCGCTGGCTTGGTACGAACAGTCACGTTCACGTCACGTCACGTGAAGGTTCTGTACCTTTTGTGAAACAGGTCACCCAAATCTACGAAGTGTTGGGTTACGTGACCCAACAGTTTGTAGATATACTATATGCAATTCATGAAAGCTCACGTAAATTGGCGCTTGCGTAAAACAAATTAATGTAAATTGTCGTTGAGAAGAGACTAATTCTCGGTAAATTTAATCGTGAACGAACCCGTCCTACCTATACTGTAAATACCAATTATAGGCGTACACAGGCCTGGGGGCAGGGGGATGGACACCCCCTACCCCCATCCCCACCCCCTTACATAATTCAAGAAATGTCTTGGTCTCGGCCTCGAAATTTGTGACCGGTCCTGGTCTCGTCCTCGGCTGCGGTCATTTTCTACGGACACCCCCTACCCACACTCCCCCCGCTTACTTCAATTTGTCTGACGAAATATCCCCCCCCCCCCCCCCTACACCCACCCCTTGAAAAAATCCTGGGTACGCCACTGCCTACAAGTAGCTAGTTCGAATGTCAAATACATTAATTGATTTATTTAATATTGATTGGTTGGTGTGATTGTTTCATTATAATGATTGACTGATTAATTGATTGTTTATTAGATTAAAGGGATCTAGTAACTTTGTTGACATGTGCAAAAAGTGATGAATGGTTGATGCAATGTATATTGTTGTTATCTCATATGTCCACAGGGTATTGTGTGAAAATTTCAAGTCAAATGGACATTGTATGGCCAAGTAATGAGCGAAAATGCAAAGTGATATTCAGTAACTCACTGCACTCACTTTGTACACAGAAGAAAAACTCGCCTGGAGTTTTTCTTATCTGAATACTTCAATCATACATATCTTTGTAACAAAAGGGAAATTTGAAAAACCGAAACCTGTCCCGTGATTTTATTGTTAATACGAAAACAACAAGTAATAAGGGAACCGCTATATAATTATAATTTTATTTTGAGGATTTGGACAATGTTACTAAGTCCCTTTAAATGACTGATTTATAGATTGACTCGATTCAATAACCATAAATAAACACTATTGATCAAATCATTGTTTTATTACTTTTAAACTCATTGATCACTGCAGCCAACTCACTCACTCACTCACTCACTCACTCACTTTCACAGGCATGCACATACAACGCCGTTAAGGGCCAGTACGCTCAGACGTCGAGCACGGGAACTTCAGGCGTATGCGAACTGAATTGTCCGCTGCGTGTAGCAATTCAGCTGGAAATCAACATTTGCCAAAATCCACGCACGACACGTCTTTAGAAATACTCCAATAACAAGACAAATAATGCAAGTGGTATGGTTGTACATTACCTAAATGACAGAACTGCATATTATCGTCTCAGATTACTCTGAATTATGCACGTACATATTATAAACATAATGATTGAAAAGATTTTATAAGGGGGTATCGGCATTTTCGTCGACATTTTTAAATCTCTTTGTGCGTGTATGTCTAGTCTTAGTAACAAGCGTTTGCAATTTAAAAAAATCTTGATTAAACGCTCACGTCACGATTTGGTTAACGCGACACTTCGAGTTTTACCGGCATGGAAAACGACAAATTGTTGGGTCACTTTACCCTACACTTCGTAGATTTGGGTGACCTGTTTCACAAAAGGTACAGAACCGTTCACGTGACGTTAACGTGAACGTGACGTGACTGTTCGTACCAAGCCCACTGCGCTGCATGCACTACTGCATGCTTGAGTGGATCTTATAAAGTATCTACGCGAAGAATATTACAATGTTGGAAATTATTAAAGGGGTAGTTTAGTTTTGGTAGAGAGGGCGCTGCACATCACAATTTTTGTGTGAGATGATGAAAAACTGAGTGTCGAATTTGCGAGAACATGCAATTTTAATGGCAGAATAAACTTTATTTGGTCAAAATCGGTCCAGAAACGGCTGAAATATCAATAAATATATTTGACCTTATAATTATTTGGGGCCCAAATAATTTAGATAATTTTTTCAAAAAATTTAAAAAATGCTTACACTTTTTCAAAAATTTTCAAAAGCGTTTTTTAAATTGTTGTTGATGATCTATCTACTTAATCATTATTTCAATAGAACATCATATGCATTATTTTGTATGAAAAATGGTTGAAACCAATGCCTTTTTAGAAAGCGCCCTCTTGTGTTTTAATGGCTCTTTTTGAATGATAACAGGCTTTTTACTTAGTCGTTTGTAATTTTGTATACCTTTCGAGCATGGTGGAGTAATAACTATTAGTTTATAATGTTACTGTCCAGGTTTGGTTACTAAAATTCAGCCTTACCAAAACTGTACTACCCCTTTAATACTAAGAGAACTATGGGCTTAAATATTATTATTATATAAGTTATAAGTCCCATGTGCTTCAGAGATCAACCTGAACAAGCAATTAGAAAACCCAACTCAGGATCGATACTAAACGCTATTTTAGTATCGTTCGGACCAAAAATACAGGATCGTTCAATCTAGTGAAGTAGATGTTAGGTCAGATCAAGTGTTAGCAGAAGATGTCTCATTGCAAATGTACATGTCAGAAGTGCACTAATTTTGTCCTTTCAATGTTTATCGTAACCATGAGTACACATTTGTTTTATGACATTTTGAAGAAAATATTACGCAGACCGTGGATATATTATTGATAAATACAGCTCAATGATAATAGCATAATTAAATAACGCTCAAAGTGTGTATGATTGACTCCTCAAAACAGTTTTACCGTGATCGAGCTATAGAGCAAAATAGTGTAGTAAGACACCCTTACAATTTTGTTTTGCCATGAAAATTTCATGTTAGGAGAATTTATAAAAAATCGTTTTGTTTTTTGTTTTTTTATAATTCCTAGTAAATGTATTTATATTGTAAAAGTTAGTTGAAGTTGTGTACCTGAAAGCTCTAACCACTTCATTGTGTACAATGTTAAAATATAGTGAAAGAACTACATGTATTTGACATATTATTTGAAGTTTGAAGTGTATTAACAACAACATGTATGTACATCATAAAACAAAGTATGCAATGCAAAACAATAAAATACAAACTGTACATAATGTACAAAACAATGAATTACTGCAAAAGCTTAATTAATGCTTACATAAAAAACATTTATACAAAAGTTCAAGTTGTTGCTAAAAGAAAACCAAAAGTTAGCACAAGTGCTGCTAGTCGAGATCGGTTTTCTCTGTTCACTATATATCGATAGTGTATCTCTTCATTACTATAGCATTATACTAATTCTTACAATTATATTGTATACAGCCAAAATACAAAACATTACTAACTGCTAACATAACATATAATTTATTTGTTATTTATTGCTGGATTTTCTGATCAAATGCATGAAAGCGAGCACATGTAACCTATACCTTATGCCTTATCGACACATTAGACATCTGTCAAACCTCAAAAGTAGCATCAGCCATCCCTATGTTTTGAACCAGAAAGGAGTTTCGGGAGATTTGTAAAGGGAAGATGTGTGTCTATTTTTATGCCATGTATTATGTGAAATCAAGATCTAGGTTTCTTTATTCTTTGGAGTTTCAATACAGGAAATTGAAGGTTTTGAAGATCAAGTATTAATTACATGAACGTGTGTATAAAGTACATGTATCGAAATGTATAACTGGCTTTGGCTGCTGCATTATATGTTATACTAGCTTGGAACTTAAGCCACGATGCCAAACCTTATCCAGCGCAATAAGACGTACTTCGTGTCCTCTATCCAAAGCGTTGGACCATTGCTTAGATAGAATAGTGAGGATGTCGGCTGTGCTGTGATGAGATCTGAAGCCAAATTGCCTGTCAGATATGAGGTTGTGTTGCAGTAGGTAGTTCTGAAGTTGCTTCTGTACTATTGATTCCATGATCTTGCTTATGTTGCTCAGAAGGGAGATAGGACGGTACATTGATCATGTTGATTGATCAGACTGCCACATCTGTTCTTTACAAGATGCATACCAGCATGAGCCAGTGTCCCTCTGACCTGAGGGCATTAAGAAATCTTAAGCTGCTGCGAACCATTGATTGGCCTATGAGGATGTCTTTTATAGCACTCTTTGCCTATATTAGAGTTAGATTTATATTTCACCTTGTGGGCTATTGTTCACTATAGCATTTTTTTTTTTTTTTAATTAAAAAAATTACGACATTCGTTGTAATAGTTTTGTCTCAACCCAGCCCCCTCCTCCCCCATCTCCCGCCAATAAAGAGGGGTAATTAATAGAAAAGGAAAACGAAATAATAAGCAAGCCGCTGGGCATAGAACATTGAATTAATAGTACCGCATTTGTGTGTAAAATGACTCGGAATGAGCATGGTATTCAAAGTGGCCAGGGTCTGTATTCATACAACTATCTTAAAACTGGCATCCCTGATAATTACAAATTAATTTGACAGTTACTGTTTGTGTAAGAACATAAACAATTCAATCTGCTCGCACTATTTACACACATTTCCAATACACGCGTGTATCGACATGCGCAATGGATGAGAGTACTTTTAAAGGGGAAGTGTCTACAAGCTTTTAAGCAGGTTGTGTGAAAAGGGAACAATTTTAGATACCTTTTAGCGAAAGTTTGAACAGATTTTGATAATCCAATCAAGAATTATTATTTTGCAAAGTTTTGATCAAAATATTGTTTGCAGCTGCTCTCTCAGTCGGCTCTTTGCAAAATCTGTGATGTCACAGATGAACAACTCCCATTGGAACTATACAAGAAAACTTCACAAAATGTCACTTTTCATGAAAAAGCATCGTCCATCTACTCTCATTTTCAGATATGTTAGAGAAAGGGTTTTTAATTATCCACTGGAAAGTTATAACTCTGTACAAAGTCAGTGCAATGAGTAAATTAATATCACTTTGCTTTTTCGATCACATGTTTACACATTACTCAGTGGACATATCGGATCACAATAAAACACATTTGATCAATATTCATCACTTTTGGCACATGTCAACGTTACTAGATCCCTTTAAAGGGGAAGTTTCCTCAATTATTAATGTAGATGGAATGAATGGACAGCTACTTAAGTAACCCAACAGTGAGAGTTTGGGTAATTTTCCTTTTTATCGCTGCAGCTTTCATCGCAAATATCTTTGTTAAAATCACACAAATTGAAGTGTTATGGTTTGCAGGGAAAATCTTCATGCAGATTCTTTCGCTCGATAAAACCAGGTACGCTTCAGTAGGACGGATCAGACCCTTCATCGTACCCGAGGTCACCAAAGATGTCGAAATAATATACAAAGTTTATTCTCATTAAATTCAGGTGCTGAAGATGTTTCGGTGGGACGGATCAGACCATTCGTACTATATACCCAAGGAAGTGTTCACGATATCTTATTGATATGATTACTACTTTGTGTTAGGTGAATCAATTACATTAATTAAATCAAGGTACACAAGATACTTCGATGGGTCGGATTCGACCCTTCGTCGTCCCCGAGGTCATAAAGAATGTGGCGGGAAGAATCAACTACGATCTTACCAGGATCAAGAAGCAGGAGCAACTAGACACGTCTCTATTTGCTACCGATGAGGGCGCCCTTGATGGCGACAAACATACACGATGTCATCAAGGATAATCGTAGTGATAATGGTTAAAGAGATAGTTGAGTTCTGGTAAGGAGAGTACAGTTTTGGTGAAACTGAATTTTAGTAACCAAAACCTGCATCATTACATTACAAACTAATAGTTATAACTAGAAAGGAACACAAAATTACAAATGACGTAGTAAAGATCATGTTATCATTCAAAAAGAGCCGTTTAAACGTAAGAGGGCGCTCTGTAAACACTCATCGGTTTCAACCATTTTGAATAAAATATTGTGCATGTGATGCTTTGTTGAAATAGTGATTAGATAGAGAAATAACCAACAACTATTTAAATACCTATTTTGTAACTTTTTGAAAAGAGGAAGCATTTTTTTGAAATGTTAACGGCTGGTTCAAAATTCTCTAATAAACCTGGGCCCCAGGTTTATTACAAATTGTTATATTTACGGATATTTCAGCCGTCTCTGAACCGATTTTGATCAAACAAAGATGATTTTATTATTTAAATATTATGCTCTTTCAAATTTTACACTCAGTTTTTCATTACCTCACACAAAAAAAAAGTAGTCTAGCGCCCTCTCTACCAAAACTCAACTATCCCTTTAATAGTTTGTGTTCATTAAATCAAGGTTCTAAAGATGCTTTGGTGGGACGGATCAGACCCTTCGTCGTCCCCGAGGTCATCAAGGATATGGCGGGGAGAATCAACGACGACCTTGCCAAGATCAAGAAGCAGGAGCAACAAGGCATGTCTTTGTTTGATACCGATGGGGGCGCCAAGGAAGGAGATACAGAAAATTACCCGGATGTCGCAATCGACACAGCCAAGGCCAACCACCCGGATGTCAACACAATTTTGACTCAAAATCTAATTGGAATTCTAGCAGTTCCCTCATACCTTGTTGTATTCGTATTAACAATGAAATCATGGGACAGGTTTCGGTTTTTCAAATTTCCCTTTCGTTAAAAAGATATTTACGATTGAAGTGTTCAGATGTTAAATTATCCACTGGACCGCGAAAACCGTGTACAAAGTGGGTGCAATGAGTTAGTGAATATGACTTGAAATGTTCACACAATATATCCCTGTGGACATATCAGATAACAACAATATACATTGCACATGTCAACAAAGTTACTAGATCCCTTTAATGTACAACATTTTTGATATATAGAGATATTTTTGGTGGTCCTAGTAGGCTACTGCATGAGCTAGAAGCCTTTGTGATGGCGGTTCTTCCAAGAAACCCTTTTCAAAGCTCGTGCAAATCAGATGCTATACTTAATTACTTGGGCAATTCCACGAAAAAGTGGACATGAACTAAAAAAAACAATTGGCTCTATTTCAAATCCTATTGATTTTTTCTGGATTATTTTTCCATACAACATGATCCTATGATTATATCTTTCAGTTCACATGATTTTTTAATTCTCGGGTGTCTCCTTATAGGAGAAACGGAAACCATACATGAAACTCCACACATGGGACTAACCTTTGCAAATTTCAGGAAAATCCATATATTTTCCAAATTTTCTGGTATTTTTATTATTTAAGGCACCAAATTTGATGACTGATAATCAAAGTACCTTTTCAGATTAAAATTTCATTCTTTTTAGTGCTCTAAAGTATATTTTTAATTAATCAAATCCTCCGGACAAACTGTAATGTCCGTGACGCTGAAAAATGTAATGTCCGTGACACAACGTTTTGTTGTCTAGATCACATATACCTGGCCCGTTTCGCAAAATCCAACTTGGATTCAATTCATCATTGCCTTGTCTATAATTGAATACCTAAATCACCTTTGTGAGGTCTCAGAACTCACAGATTTTTGCAAAGATGTATATGGATGCAAAAAGTCATGTCCAAAAAATGTAATGTCCGTGACGGCGCACATTTTGCAGAATTACTCAGTAACGAATAGGATAAATGTTCTGAAACTTTTTTTGCATACTTAACCAGGCTATTGCTTTGTAATCAAAATAAAAGTAAGACATTAGGTAGAGGTATGAATTAGTAATGGCATTGGAAAGTCATGAAAATACTGTCTGTTTGTAATGTCCGTGACGCTGGAGTTGCCCACTTATAAATCTTTCATAAGACCTTCTTTATACTTTGTCAGCAATATTGATCAACTAGTTTGGCCAAATATAAATGTGTTCGATAACTTTTCTCAATTCCTGTTATTTGGCTTTAAACTTATGCCATTTTCCCTTTCACGCCGTTTACTTGGATTCAATTATTTATTTTGAATGCATCACTTATACTTAACCGAACACAAAAAGTAACTTCACCCCTAAGCAATTGCCCATAATTTCATAACCAAGAATCGTTTAAAGATTTCGTCTTGCCAATATATCCATATGGTAGTTAGGAAAACAATGTGTACAAATAAGAGGTAACCATTAATCCATGGTTGAGTGAGCACACATTACAGAAAAAAATAGTCATATTTCAAAATTCGCAAAAGTATTGTCATCATTACAAATTATTGAGAGTTGGAAAATTAAAAAATGCACTGTTTTACAATTGCAATTAATGCATTTTACCACATGTGCCATCAAAAAATCAAAATGAATGGAATATCAACAGCATTGTTTCATAAACCATGATCAATGCATTCCGCCACATGTGCGGATTCACAACAATGTACAGGCACGCGCAATACCTTGTGACTTTTGAATTGGGCCATTTTGTCTTTAATCTGTGCTCATTCAGCCATAAAGTAATGAATATCTCTGATTTTCGCACATATCGAACATAACAACTGTGCCAATATTGTGGTAAGATGACATCTTGAAGCAATAATCGGTTATGAAATTATGGGCAACTGCTTAGGGGTGAAGTTACTTTTTGTGTTCGGTTTATATAAAAATCAAACATGTGAATTGTATAGTGACCTAACGGAAACACTACAAATTACCACTGTAGACAGGCGACGTCGTTTATAAAACGTTATATTTCTTTGCAGGGTACCACTTTTAGTGGTCACTATGGACAGGTTGGCTGCTATAGACAGGTCGCCACATTAACATGATTAAAGACAGTTTGAAATATGATTAATGTATACATTGTTTTATTTTATTTGGTTGGTTCCAGTGCGGCTCGGGGAACTGGCGGAAGTTCATGGCGTCATTAATCGATAGTGGAACGATAAAGGAGGATCATAACTTGAAGCAGCTCGTTTTGGTGCTGCGCGGCAAACCGGACGAACTCCGTTACAAGCTAGAGAACTACCTCAAGATTATCACCGTCCGCCACCCCCTCATCCGCTTCGTGTCTGTCTACCGGGACAAGTTCATCGAACACACGGACAAATTCCGGAAGGATATTCCCGCGCAAATAAAGCGCAGCGCGGGCGGTTCCACCGACAGGGTGACATTTCCTGCGTTCGCTAACTTCGTCACAACGAAAGGCAGGTCGACTGCGGATGCGCACTGGACGCCGCAGCAAATCCGCACCAGACCGTGCGAGCACGACTTCGATCTCATCGTCAAACTGGAAACGTCCGTGGAGGACTTCGACTTCATCTACGGCGTCTTGGGACTGGACGGCCCGACTATGTTACCCGAATACACAGATCGCCATCAAGTCTCGAACAACGAAACGCTTGTCATAGACCATTTCAACAAGCTCTCTGAGGACACGTTCCAACGCATTCTTAAGGTCTACGAACTCGACTTTGATTTATTCGGTTACTATCGGCCACAGTCAATAGCAGATGTGAAGCGCATATTTGAAGACTTTGCATAACTTATTACGCATGTATTTGTTTTGGTTTATTTTGTTTCCACTCATAAATGGCCTCATGATTAATTGGCATAACTTGGAATATAACTGGACTTTCAACTAGTGCTGAGTTAATTAATTTAAGCCACACTAAATCTTTGCTCTCTGTAGACTATGATGTAAACAAGACCAATTGTATACTAATTTTGAGGAAATTGTAAAAGAAATAATGCTCTCTCTAAAAAGGAAATGTTGTATTCATTTGTTGTGGTAGTAGTATGGCGGCGTTGTTTTTTATTGGGCCATATAGGTCGAATATGCCTTTCTTTCTGATTTTATATAAGGTTTTAGTTATTTTCCTCATGATATTGTGCGACATCTTTTTGTTTGAATTTCTTCGTAGATTGTCATGAATTTTATGATTTTGATTATCTATGATCATGAAGGTCTACTTTTTCTTCTAAGATCCACTACCATCAGCCCAAATATATACTCGACATAAAGCCATATACTATACTAGTCTTGAATTATTCCTTGACAAAATTGTTTGATCAAACCTGTATTTTAATATTGTTTGAAATAAAAGTTAAATAAATGAATGGATGAGCGAGTGAGTGAGTGAGTGAGTGAGTGAGTGAGTGAGTGAGTGAGTGAGTGAGTGAGTGAGTGAGTGAGTGAGTGAGTGAGTGAGTGAGTGAGTGAGTGAGTGAGTGAGTGAGGGGGTGAGTGAGTGAGTGAGTGAGTGAGTGAGTGAGTGAGTGAGTGAGTGAGTGAGTGAGTGAGTGAGTGAGTGAGTGAGGGGGTGAGTGAGTGAGTGAGTGAGTGAGTGAGTGAGTGAGTGAGTGAGTGAGTGAGTGAGTGAGTGAGTGAGTGACAGATGACCATGCGGGTATCGAACTGGGCTCGACCAGTAGCCAATTTAATAAAACACTTGCAATTGTTATAAGTGTCCAATTATTGTAACTACCGTGGGAACAGCTGTAATGCTCCATGCTGATTGGATGTGGACCAAATAGTTACAATAATTGGATACTTACAACAATTGCAAGTGTTTTATGAAATGGGCTACAGCACTACCTCGCGTGGCGTTATCTTCTGCGGGAAACTCGGTATCTCTTAGAATATAAAGACTGGCAGCTAGCTTGAACTTTTGAACAATTTTATAGTGATCATTGATTAGAATAATATTCGTTATTTAAACACTTACTTTACTTGTTAATACCTGGGTACTTAGTGTTTTAATTTACCTGTATTGTGGTAGGCTGCAAAACCTCTGACGCGGTCACGCGTCAGGCCGTCGTCATCGAACTGGGTTTCACCAGCACTACTTCGCGTGGCGTTATCTTCCTCGGGAAACTCGGTATCTCTTAGAATATAAAGACTGGCAGCTAGCTTGAACTTTTGAACATTTTTATAATGATTATTAATTAGAATAATTATTCGTAATTAAAGTATTACTTTACTTGTTATTACCTGTGTACTTATTGTTTTAATTTACCTGTATTGTGTTAGGCTGCAAAACCTCTGACGCGGTCACGCGTCAGGCCGTCGTCATCGAACTGTGTTCGACCAGCACTACCTCGCGTGGCGTTATCTTCCTCGGGAAACTCGGTATCTCTTAGAATATAAAGACTGGCAGCTAGCTTGAACTTTTGAACATTTTTATAATGATCATTGATTAGAATAATTATTCGTAATTAAATTCTTACTTTACTTGTTAAAGGGGTAGTTTAGTTTTGGTAAGGCTGAACTTTAGTAGCCAAAACCTGCACAGATACATTATAAACTAATAGTAATAACTCCACCATGCTCGAAAGATATACAAAAGTACAAACGACTAAGTAAAAAGCCTGTTATCATTCAAAAAGAGCCATTAAAACACAAGAGGGCGCTTTTTAAAAGGGCATTGGTTTCCACCATTTTTCATACAAAATTATGCATGTGATGTTTTATTGATATAATGATTAAATAGCGAGTTCATCAACAACTATTTTTAAAACGCTTTTGAAAATTTTTGAAAAAGTGCAAGCATTTTTTTTTTTTTTCTGAAAATCATCTAATTATTTGGGCCCCAAATAATTATAAGATCAGATATATTTATTGATATTTCAGCCGTTTCTGGGTCGATTTTGACCAAATAAAGTTTATTCTGCCATTAAAATTGTATGTTCTCTCAAGTTTGACACTCAGTTTTGCATTACCTCACAAAAAAATTGTGATGTGCAGCGCCCTCTCTACCAAAACTAAACTACCCCTTTAATACCTATGTATTTAGTGTTTTAATTTACCTGTATTATGGTAGGCTGCAATTTTTGGCGACCGCGAAGGGACACATCAATCAACCTCTGATTCCATGTCAGATGCCTGGGTGTCGACGTCGAGCTGAATGATGCTGCATTTGCCTGAAAGTGAATAGGCTTAAACTGATAATAATACGGCTCTGATTGGCTCACCATGATGCCGTGACTAACATATCAGAGACGGCTGCATTATAGTCGAACTTCTCGCCTATTTGTATTCGTTTATTTTATCTCCCCTCGCACCCTAACTGGATCTGGCCGTAAGAGGGCCGGCGATACCCAAAAATCGCGCGATGTATACTAATCTGTACTCCCGAAAGTAATATATAAGATATATCAATCATATACACATTTCATTGGGAGATTCTTGAGAATGATTTTTTTCGGGAGTACAGATTTGTATACATCGCGCGATTTGTGGGTATCGCCGGCCCTCTTACGGCCAGATCCAGTTAGGGTGCACGGGGAGATAAAATAAAAACTAAAAATAGGCGAGAAGCTCGACTAGCTCTGGAACGTATATCTGGGCCATATAGACATTTGGCTCTGCAACGTATTTGTGATTGCGCCAGCTTTAGGCGCAGCACAATCAATCTCTCTTCTTCGTTAAGTGCGTATCTCACCGGCGGAGACGTCGCCGCGACTGCCGCGACTGATCAGTCGCGGCGACTCGGGAGACCCGAAAATGGTTCGCAATCTCACCAAGGCGAAGTCTTGGAGACGTCTCCGCGACGTATCCATGGGAGCAGGAACAAACTGTACCAAATGATAAAGAACTCAGTCACGTGGTGTCTAAAGTGGGTCAAGCAACGTCAAGTAGTGTCGCGGAGACGTCTCCGCAACGTCTCCTCTCAGTTGCCTTGGTCTCCAGTAGGTCGCGGCGACGTCGCGGCGACGTCTCCCCAGTCGCGGACAAAATTAGTCTCCGCGACTGATGGAGACGTCGCGGAGACGTCGCGGAGACGTCTCCGAGACCTGCTGAAGACTGAAAAAGTCTCCCAAAAAATCGAACATGTTTGATTTTCCCGCGACTCCCCGGAGACCCGGCTAGTCTCCAGGAGACGTCGCGGCGACGTCGCGGAGACGTATCCGCGACCAGCGGAGACTGAGTCGCCAACTAGTCGCCAACTAGTCTCCAGCCCGGTGAGATACCACCAGCTTTAGTACTGTGTTTGTACATTGTGTAAACAGTTACGAAGTGCGACTTCAAAGTGCGACTGGTAATGGATCTAAACCATGTCATGCAAGCCAGGCATTTTTGACCAAAACAGTTGCTAAGAAGGCAATCGTCCAGCTCAAAACCCACTATCAATACTCAGAATTTAAGGACAAGTTGTTTAGAAACATTACTATAATTATTACAGCAACAGTAATAGTATTTTATGCATGCATGATACGCATGATCGTGACGACATACTATTTATTATAAAAAAAAAAAAAAAAGTTTAGTAATCATCCATTACCTTCATTAGATTTTTCCAAAAGTGATATTTGAGACTTTAATCTGACAAACGTCATTTAATACAATTTAAATTACTATGAATGTGGTGTATATAGTCTAACACTGTTTATTTCACTTTGGAGAAAAAAAAGAGGTGGGACTTAGCAAAAATAAAGACAATAATTGCTAACATGTTACAAAATGATATTTATACAAAGCATATTTAGGTCAAACAATAATTACAAAATATTGGGTTTGTACACTAATACAGATACACATAAGTCAAAATGCATTTGGTTTGCACGTTAAACTGTACATCGCAATGATAGTGTGTAATGGGTGATGCGAGAACCACTTTGCACGGAATCATCGTGGATGGCAATTTAGGGCCTATATATCCACGAGTTAATGTCAACAACATAATTTTATGTACTGATATCGTACTGATATCATTTTCCTGGAAAGTGGATTTAGCGCTCTTTGGAACTAACCTCTTCTTTATAGGCTTGTGAGGAGAGAATGCAACACGGTATACACTGCATTAAATCACCTGAATGTTATGAACTACATTAACCCCGCATTTTCAGACCGACTCAAGAAAGAGACCCAAATTGAAGAGGAGGAGGGGGGCGGGGGGGGGGGGGGGGGGGTAGGAATCGATCACCCACCCGGCTTGAATCATCGCCTTCATACTGCCCCCTTGTCTCTGTATGGAAATCATGTTTATGGATAAATACATAATTAAATACTAACATAAATAACAAAGGAACATCTGAATTAATAATTACATACATTTATGGATAAATAATTAGATAATGAAGGGAATGAAAATTTGAATAAAGATAAATAAATAAATACATAATTACAAATGAATATATCGATAAATGCATGAACAAATACAATAATGCAGAGATAACTTAAGTAATTGATTGTTAAATAAACACAATGACTAAATGTACAATCATAAATACATGGATTAATAGATACATAAAATAAAGAAAGAAAGAACGTAATATCGTTATGTATACAATATTTTTAAAAAATGAATTACTGAAATCATCACACAACATTATGTTTATGCATGTACCCGACTGCCCTCCCCTCAGCTAGATACACTGCTATCACTCATGCACACATAATGCACATTCTAGCCCCCCTAGGGAGCATACCAGCCAGTCGCCTATTAGGCGCAAACGGTGCTATTTATGAACCACGTTCACGGCGGCTTCTGGTTCTCCATTATATATACAGAACATCAATAGTGTCTTTTTTCCAAAAGGGGCTATATCCACTTTTTCAATTTCGGAGAAAATCAGGTTTCCTTGTCCAACTTTGTACACGTGCCTATGGGAATATGAAAATTGAACGTTCCATATTTTGATTTTGATCTCGTAATTCGTCCTAAAATTCAGATTGCTAGATAGCTACGTAGCTTATTAATGCGCTGATATCGTTAACTCATTTTGTATAGAAAGTGGATATAGCCCCATTTGGAATTAAGCTCTTCATTTGTATTATTTAGTATTTTGTCTTGCTGACGGACAGTTGCAATGGGCATACTTATACAATGGTTCGGAACTCGGGATCTCACCTGATCGGACATGTTCAAGGGTGGCGATACCAAATGTTTTACAAGCTTTGCTTCTTTTTGGTTCCCCCATATTTCCCCGTAATGTTACAAACTAATTATTGATTGATTATGTGATATGTATTGTAAATTAGTCTTCTGTGTATCTTGTATTGTATTTCGTTTATGAATATATTGTTTATTTGTATACTTACTTGTTCCCTCAAAGAAAATCATAATTTATGAAATATGGAAATACATTCTAAATTCAAATTCTAAATTCAAATTCAAATTCAATCGATAAAAAAAAGGCACCTTCTCTTCTTTCTTTTTTTCTTTGTTTGTATTATTATTTTCATGTCTAAAGTAGTAGAACATTTTCTTTTTCTTTTAAAGTTTGATGAGACACACTTACCCCCGGGAATCAAATATTTTACAAGCTTTGCACCTGTTTGGTCCCTCATATTTCACGTATAATTATGTTACAAAAATATTAAGCAATTTTATTGTGTAATATCTATTGGTAAATTACTATTAGTCTTCTGTGTATGTTATGTTGTATTTTATTCGTGAATATATTGTTTGTTCGTATATTTACTTGTTAAATACAAAGTATAATTCGTGAAATATGGAAATAAATTCAAATCCAATCCAATCAAATCTTGCCACACGTCCACGTCAACGAAGCCCCCCACCAGAGGCTCTTGATGTCCCTTTGTCGGTAGCCTTTTGTCAAGGCCCCCGCGCGAACACCCAACCGAGCGCGAAGCGTGAGCTAGCCAATCTACAGTAGTTGTAATTGTACAAGCGGGATCACAGCTCGTAATGTATGATCGATCTCCCAGCCATATAGAGCCTTGACTAAAGGCTACTTTGTCGGAGACATATAACATGTATAACAGACCAAAGAGTCCGACAAACACAAACCCCGGTGAAAAGTGAATTATATCTTCATGTAAATAGGTCTGATAGAGAATTCAGTTTGATCGAACGCTAAAGCGTTTGAATAAATAAAGGGGATCTAGTAACATTGTCCAAATCCTCAGTCATATAACTTACTTGGAACTCTAGCGGTTCTCACATACATCTTTGAGTTCGTATTACTAATAAAAGCATGTAATATATTTCGCTTTTCCAAATTCATCGTCCGTGATAAAGATAATGTATGAATGAAGATTTGTAATTATCTACTGGATAAGTATAACTATGTACAAAGTCAGTGCAGTGAGTTAGCGAATATCACATTGCATTTTCGCTCATTTGACATTCTTTTAACCCATCACTCAGTGGACATATCAGATCACAGAAATACATATTCTATCAACCATTTGCCAGTTTTTGCACATGTCAGCAAAGTTACTAGATCCCTTTAAGAGTCGGGTGGAATCAAACAGTTGTCCATGTACCCACCAATCCCATAACTGATAAAGAAGCGAATTGTATTATTTGGTTCTGATCCATCGTGAATTCAGTTTGATCGAATTCAAAGCTAAAGAGCTTGAATTGAGAGTCGGTATGATCAAACGGTGCTCTATATACTGTACCTGCACTTGATCACATGTATAACATTTTGTTATCCTTTGCGTTAACTTCTAACCTACGTGTTGACATTATGTGGGTGATGTACGAGAAGAGATCTAAGGGGGTGTGCTAGTAGGGGTTCAAGCTCATCCCCCCCCCCCCCCTCCTCGCCCCGCTCACTCGAAATAAAACAAAAACACACACAAAAAAACAACAACAATAAACACACACACGCACACACACACACTAACTAATTTTCGGCTCAAATTCTATGCATGCACGGGCAGAATGACCTGCTAATAAAAATGGGCTTAATTAGATAATTTTTGATAAAAAAAACATCTTTCTGTCCCGTAAAAAAACAACAAAAAAAAAACACACAAACAAACACAAAACAAAACAAACAACACCAACCACACCAATAACAACAGCAAAACATCGCATGTGTAGGTAAAATAGTTGAACAATTATGAACAAGGAAAGGGTGATACAATATCACCCCCACCCCCCCCCCCCCCCCCTCCCCTCGGAGAGAAATTTGCCACTGCGCTAATGCTTACATCCTACAGGTATTACTAGGTACTCTACGACCGCCTGGCTACATAGTACAATATAGAAGGTAAATCAAATTGTGTCAAATAAGAGTAATACTTTTTTCTTTAAATATTTTTTTTGTAGGATGAGTGATGTTCGGGCACGACTATTACCATTAAATGGAAATCAATTGTTGCCGCGGTGGGTTCACAGACCGCTGGCTGCTGGACGGCATGCTATGTACACGGTGGTAATAAATAGACTGAACAAAGAGGAGACTATGACCGCAATTTGGAGCAATCAGATATCTACCGGTGTCTGTGATGCCTTGCCTGGTTCTGAAGATGAAGATGGCGGAATATTATGAAGAGCTCAGTTCCAAAAGGCGCTAAATCCACTTTCCATAAAAATTGAGTTAACGATATATCTACAGTTATAAGCTACGTAGCTATCTAGGAATACACATTTTACGACAAATTACTCACTCAAAATCAAAATTTAGAAAGTTCAATTTTCATATTCCCATAGGCACGTGTACAAAGTTGGGCAAAGAAACCTGTTTTTCTTCGAAAGTTGAAAAAGTGGATATAGCGCCTTTTGGAAGAAAGCTCTAATGCGATACATCAGAAAATACATGCATGCCATGCGGGAGGAAATTGCCTGCGCACATCACATCACACGAAGACAATTCATGCTAAATTATATTGAGGTATTGGAGCACCATTTTTCACAAATCGAATGCAGTGGCATATCCAGGGCTATTCCCTCCCGGGAGTACCGTGTTTCACAAAGATTTTTTTTTTAGTTGAACCTAAATTCTATCAAATGAATCATTAATTGGACTTAAAATTGTGACAATCTCATTGTAGCCTCATAATTACATACTATGATATTATTAAACAGAACAAAAACGACAATATTTGAGACTTGTTATTAATGTTTACATTAAGAACATGAAATCTTCTTGATACTGGACAATATAAATACAATACATGATATTCATGTAACACTGTATGGTGGCGTAAATGTGCCGTCAGACTTATGGAGGGCGCATATATTTTTTTATTTGATCGATTTTGTCTACCCTTACCATGCTTACCGGTTATGTTTATAATTGCTGTGTCAAATTAATGGACCGGCAAAACAGGAGTCCTGAGGCAACGTATACTGAGTTGATCCGACTGAAAACCAGTCGGATCGGGCCGAGTCGGCTCTGTGTGCGGAGGGCTTTTAGCATCATGGGTGGGTGACGAGGGTAAAAAGAATTTTATTTCGGGGGTGGAGGGGGGGGGGGTACCCCCTCTCCCCTTTAATATACCCCCTTGATTAAATGCGATTTATTATTAACTTCCTTCTCAAGAATGAAGTGGGATGGGAGGAAGAAAACTCCCCTCTATTGTCTATCGGAAGTTTGGAAATTGAACCAAATTCTAGCGATTGTTCTCTTTTAAATTAGCCTATAATATGTACTGGATTTTCACATTATGGGATATGGAATATATATCTCCTTGGTAGAATTATGTTATGATAATATGATAGGGCATAATTAGGATACTTTCAGTCATGTCACATGTGTATGGCAACATTATGTTAGACTATTTTACGTGATCCATAGAAAGTGCTTAAAGGGTCTACTAGTATCATTGTCAAAATTCTCAAAATCTAATTGTAATTCTAGCGGTTCTGTTGTGGACAGATTTCGGTTTTTCGAATGCCCCTTTCGTTAAAAAGATTTGTATGATTGAAGTGTCTAGATGTTAAACTATCCACTGGATAGTCGTAACGGTGTGCAAAGTCAGTGCATTGAGTAGGTGCATATCACTTTGCATTTTTGATCATATATACTCGGCCATATAACGTCCATTTAACTTGAAATTTTCACACAATACCCAGTGGACATAATTATCAGATAACGACAATATACATTGTATCAACCATTCATCAATTTTGCACATGTCAACAACGTTACTTTAAAAAGGTGCCTTTAAGTTAAAAAGTTACCTTTAAATGAGTATGACGTGTTAAGAACAATGCATTGTTTACTCGATTTCAAAATAAAGAAATAGAAAACATCCCCCAAAGAGCTGTCATGTATAAATGATGTACATTTATATCAAATCAGACAGAAACATAAAAAAATACATAAAGAATTATCGTTAAAACAAGTTGCCTCTTTTGAGAGTATCTCCAACAACAATTTACAACTACCACACGAGTAAGTTAAAGTGACCCATAAACTCCATAAACATTTTTCACAAGTTATATTTGTGACTTCAAACATATATATGTATCAATATCATCATCATTGTAATATTCTTCTGAACTCTATAATGTATAATGTATAATGATAAGAACAATGTTTACCTTGTGAAAAATTTGAAAATTTATGTCAGATTTTATCACCGATCGTTTGCCGTAAAGCCTAAAGGCCTGGTCACACAGGACACGACTAGACCCATGAATGCAGTACGCATTGGTACGAATCTATGGCAAGCCGTTTTAACATTTATTCCTATTTCCTGATATCAAGAATTGAATTATTGATATAAAGAATGCATTTCTTGATATCAAGAAATCAATTCTCGATATCAAGAATTCGATTTGTTGATATCAAGAATTGAATTCTTGATATAAAGAAATAGGAATAAATGTTAAAAACGGCTTGCCATATATTCGTACCAATGCGTACTGCATTCGTGGGTATAGTCGTGTCCTGTGTGACCAGGCCTTAAAGGGACAGTCCCTCTTTTATAAAACGTCTGAACAGTTTCCAGTTGACGGATGGGGGATGTAACACACACAAAAAAATCAGATCGAACAGCCCAGTAATTTGGATTCTAGGAATGCGTCCCTCCATCAAACTATATATCGGTCAATAAAGAAGTTTAACTGATTTAGCATAGTATTAAAACAATATTGCACTTATTCTTGTGAAGGTATTGTGAAGCCGACATTTGTAAAGGTGTGTCACGGAAAAAATCTAAAAAATGAAGAATATATAATTACATGTATTCAGTTTAAGCGAGGTTTGGTTATTTTGATTAGTAATCGCTTGCCCACTGTTATTCATGTGCGGGTCACATAGGGGTCACGCATAGCGCCGTGACGCTCCGTGGAATCCGTGAGCGAACTTTCTCGACGGGTGAATATACGTATCATGCATAATTAACCGTTGGACGATGGTTTATTAGATTTAGGTCTATAACTCCACGAAGAAGAGATTTTAAGCCCTAATTTTTTCAGGCATGCTATTAAATGGCATTTTCTTTCATATAAAACAATAACCTCGCAACTTTTGAAATTTGGCTTGCAAAAGAGGGAATGTCCCTTTAACACCGAGATTCGGATACTGTTGACTACAATTGAAAAGCGTTCTGGAACTCCTTTCAATCAATCGTAAATATCTCCATTATAAGTTAGACACAAACAAGAAACAGTTTCATTCTTACAAACCCATAAGCCAATCAAAATGATACAACATAAGTCTGAAAGTTCCGAGTGATTTTGGTTGAATTTGACAAAGTTACTGGATCATTTTAAGGTGATGACGTTTTTGAAAATTTTTTTGGATATTACGTTGCAATCTCCGATGAAGCAGATTTACTGACAATCTATATCAATTGACAAGCTTCATTTATTTTACAACAATGTTTCCTAGATTTAACAATAATAACATTTCAGGAAAGGAAGAAGAATAATAGTGTTCCTTATACCTCGTCCGCCATGTTGCGACACACATGCATGTATGGCGCAATAATTGTTATGGATTAAAATAATCTACTTCGATATACAATGTGCTAGTAGCGTCGATAATATGTACATAAATTCAAGTCGAGAAGAGAAAGAAAATGACCACTCAACCTTAATAAAAAATAAGCATAACAGCAATACAATAATGACTTTGCATATTAAATTCAACTTGCACTTTTGATCCCATTTACTCCAAAGCCTTTCATCATCAAAGGTTACGGGACCCCTGAGACCTGGCCGCTGCCGGGTGTCTCTCACCTTTCCCCCACATCCCTCAATTTATTCCTTTGAAATTGATCAACCTCCCCCATCTTCAAAGGGCGTAATTTCAATATCTGGTCAGCAAGCGTAATTCCCGCAAATTGTCCTCTTATGTATTGTCCCCTTGTTGGGACATGCAGTATATTAATAAAGTGGTATATTTTTGGCACACGACATTGACCGCAAATAAATTTGCGAATCTCGATACATTTTAAACTACAGCGAGCAATTATTATTATTATTGTGTGCAGATTTGCAGGACCTTTTCCGAATCAAGGTTGAACTGCCAACTTCTAAGCGGAACGCGTGGACCCCATCCGCCACCAAATGCAGCAGGTGCGCATGTACACATCGATCAATAAGCGTCATACGTGTAGGGGTGGGGTGAACCGAGCGCCGTTGAGTTAAAGACGGATAGACAACTGGATGTCACGTGGTGTCTTTCTGTGAAGATGACCACGCCAAGTGTCATTGCCCGTGGCCACGGCAGAAACTGGCCCATGTCGAAGCTCCTCTTATTATGTACATACGTCTTCACCCCTCCTCCCGCTTCGGTTTATCATCACTCCGTCTATACCCATTTGGTTTGTACGTCTCATTTGGGTATTCTACTACTAGTACATGTAGACCGATATATATGGCGTTTTGCGGAATCTTTTTTAGGTTAAATAAACTGTCATTCAATGTTGGAATCTGGCGTTAGAAAGGGCCGACAGCGTATGCATTTTGTTGTGAGGTAATGAAAAACTGAGTCAAATTTGAAAGAGCATACAATTTTAATGACAGAATAAACTTTATTTGATCAAAATCGGTTCAGAAACCGCTGAAATATCAACTTATATATCTGATCGGAATAAACCTTGGGCCCCAGGTTTATTCGATGATTTAATAAAAATCTATATAAAATGCTTACAATTTTTCAAAAATGTTCAATAGGGGTTTTTAAATAGTTGTTGATGATCTCTCTATTTAATCATTATTTTAACAAAATAATTATCACATGCACAATTTTGTATGAAAAATGGTTGAAGCCAATGCGTTTTTAGAGAGCGCTCTCTTGTGTTTAACGGCTCTTTTTGTATAATGATAACAGGCTTTTTACTTAGTCGTTTGTATCTTGTTATAGCCTACCTTCCGAGCATGGTGGAGATATATCTATTAGTTCGTAATGTAATGGTGCAGGTTTTGATTCCTAAAATTCAGTTTGACCAAAACATACTCTCTTAGTTTACCAAAACTCAACTATCCCTTTCAGCTTTTCATGAACATCAATGGTAATGTTTGTCTTTTTAGAATTCGGGTCCATGAGAGTAGCCCAAATTGGTGAGGACGAAGCGGGCTGGTTCCCCCCTCGTATCGTAATCTAGATCTGGGCTTCGTAAGCAGGCAAGCATGGTATAGTGGCCATCCCACCATCGGGAGGAGCTCGGCTCGAAAGTTGCAAAGGTGATGCCATCTGGGTTCACTCGCCCAATAATGAGTTTTATTGGTCAGGCGTTGTCTCATTTGATAACCGTAACCGCAATGGGATGCTATCTATACTACTACGAATATATTTATATGCTTTGTATTTTGATGAAAACACTTTGTCATGTTTTATCGTGTTTTAAATCAGCTGGATGGAAGGCCAGTTGTTCGTGTGTGTGTGCGTGTGTGTGTGCGTGTGTGTGTGTGTGTATGTATGTGTGTTTGAGTCTTGGTTTGTGCGTATGCGTACGTATTTTATCGTACTCACACATCTACGACGCTACAAACTCTAGTACGAATATATTTTGTATTTTGATGAAAACACTTTGTTGTGTTTTATCGTGTTTATTACATCAGCTGGATACCAGTTGTTCGTGTGTGTGTGTGTGTGTGTGTGTGTGTGTGTGTGTGTGTGTGTGTGTGTGTGTGTGTGTGTGTGTGTGTGTGTGTGTGTGTGTGTGTGCATGTGTGTGTTTGTGTGTGTGTGTAAGCATGTTTGTTTGAGTCTTGGTTTGTGTGAGTGCATACGTATGTGTGTGTGGGCCTGTGGGTGTTAACTTGTGTGTGTGTATAAGATGATATTACAGGACTTTTGTGAAAAACGTCCTAACATTAAAAAGCTTTAATCGTGTGGCATGTAAAGTTTTCTATAACAAATTTTTTTTTTTTTTAATCAAAAAATCGTTGCTTCTGCAGTTATGTGACAGTGATATTATGCATTTACAACTTACAAGTTTATACAAGATACAAACAAACAGTTTCCCATTTCGATGACAATACATGTAACCATGTGCTAAATGATGAAGGCTACGTAGAACGTAGACATTCGTCTAAGTGAGATGTGAACATGAACTTAAAGAGATCTAGTAACATTGACCAAATCTTCAAAATTCAATTCGAATTCTAGCGGTTTCCTCATATACCTTGTTGTATTCGTATTAACAATAGAACCATGGGACAGGTTTCGGTTTTTCGAATTTCCCTTTTGTAATAAAAATAATAAATTACAATTGCAGTGTTCAGATGTTAAACTATCTATTGGATAGTCGTAGCCATATCCGTGTACAAAGTCAGTGAAATGAGTTAGTGAATATTATCACTTTGTATTTGTGCTAATTTCCCGGCCATATATAACATCCATTTAACTTGAAATAATGAAATGTGTATACAATACTCAGTGAACATATCAGATAACAGCAATACACATTGCATCAACCATTCATCACTTTTTGCACATGTCAACAAGGTTACTATATCCCTTTAAAACTTGAGGCGTACATCTTTGTACTTACTCATTAGACATTGTGACATTTGAATTACAGAAAAGGCTATACCCTAAGCCAGTCTAACATCAACGTTGAAAACCATTGTGAAAACAAAAAGTGACACTAAGTTTATGCGAGAAGTTCAAACGATCAGAGCTTTCAAGCAAAAGGCGCTAAATCCACTTGTTCAACTTCCGAGGAAAACAGGTTTCTTTGTCCCACTTTGTACACGTGCCTATGGGAATATGAAAATTAAACATTCTATGTTTTGATTTTGAGTGAGTTATTTATCGTAAAATGTGGATTCCTAGATAGCTACGTAGATTATACATATATATCGTTAACTCAATTTTTATGGAAAGTGGATTTAGCGCATTTTGGAAGTGAGCTCTTCCATAACCCTTTTGTAATGTTTAATCAAGTGGACGTAATTATGTAACAGGTCATTATACAAACGAACTTTTAAATGGGGTTTTCTATTCTTTCCTCTGACTATGAATGCTTCCTTAATTAATCACTTCCTGTTCAGATGTTAAACTGTCTGCGGGATAATTTAAGCCGTGTACAAAGTACGTGAATATGACTTTCCATTTTTGCTCACTTCTTGGCCTAAAAAACATTCAATTAAAGGGGTAGTTTAGTTTTGGTAGAGAGGGCGCTGCACATCACAATTTTTTTGTGAGGTAATGAAAAACTGAGTGTCGAATTTGCGAGAACATGCAATTTTAATGGCAGAATAAACTTTATTTGGTCAAAATCGACCCAGAAACGGCTGAAATATCAATAAATATATCTGATCTTATCTGATTTTTAGAAAAAAATAAAAAAAATGCTTGCACTTTTTCAAAAATGTTCAAAAGCGTTTTTTAAATAGTTGTTGATGACCTCGCTATTTAATCATCATATCAATAAAACATCACATGCATAATTTTGTATGAAAAATGGTTGAAACCAATGCCTTTTTAAAAAGCGCCCTCTTGTGTTTAATGGCTCTTTTTGAATGATAACATGCTTTTTACCTAGTCGTTTGTAATTTTGTATACCTTTCGAGCATGGTGGAGTTATAACTATTAGTTTATAATGTTACTGTGCAGGTTTTGGCTACTAAAGTTCAGCATTACCAAAACTAAACTACCCCTTTAAGGTGTTCATACATTATTTTATGGACATATCAGATCACAACAATACACATTTTATTAATCACTCATCACTTGTTGCACTTGTCAACAAAGTTACTAGATCCCTTTAAATAATATGATAATGAAAGCTATAAGTATTGTATATCTTCTTTATGTAATGACAACACAAAGGCCTATTATATAAAGAAGTAACAACAAATCTGACACGGTCGGGGAACGATAATTCACTACAACCATAAATTAAAACTTAAGGTACTAATAAACAGTTTAGATTTATCAGCATAAATATTGAATGATGACCTGCAAGAGAATGGAATAGATATTTATATTTATTTCATATTTTATGTACAGTGATTTGCAAATCGTGTATGTCTACTATTTTGAATGAAACGTAAAGACTGAGGCAAAGTTCAAAAACGATCACAAACAAAATGATAATGGTAACACATCTTTTCAAATAAAGACATGCAAGGAGCGTGGCTATCTCGCCCGACTATGACACGGTGTTGCCCGAATATGACACGGTGTTGCCCGAATATGGCACGGTGTTGCCCTAATATGGCACGGTGTTGCCCGAATATGGCACGGTGTTGCCCGAATATGGCACGGTGTTGCCCGAATATGGCACGGTGTTGCACGAATATGGCACGGTGTTGCCCGAATATGACACAGTGTTGCCCGAATATGGCACGGTGTTGCCCGAATGTGGCACGGTGTTGCCCGAATATGAAAAGGTTTGCCCGAATTTTAGGTGTTTTTTGCCTGAATATGGCCGTTTTCAACATTTCAATATTCCAGGAGGGGGGGGGGGGGGGGGCTGCAGCCCCCAGTCCCTCGCCTCCTACGCCTATTGGTCGGACCTAGCTATTACGTCACTGAATATAATTGCCATGTGAATAATGAGCTTGTTTTTTCCTGATTATTTCCGTCAACGATTCGGGCGCGCCAGACGGTGAATTGCGTAATGACTATTTATACATTTAGCAAAGTATCAGGAACCTACGACGTTCTTCAAAGTTCTCTTCTACTATAGTCGTACCACATAACAATATGTTGTGTTGGAAATGTTATTATTATTATTATTATTATTATTATTATTACTACTACACCCCAACAGTTTCATGTGTACAATAATGCAATCTCCATTGTGTGGTGAGCATTCTGTTTGTAACACTACCAAATTAACAGTGTTAACCTTGAATGAAAACAGCTGATACACACAAACGTTCATTAGTCCCGTCATTAGCGTGTGATAAGCTAGGGCATTATATGTATTATGTAGTTGTCTCATCTACATCTATCTCATACGTACTTTATACCACGGTATGTGCACTTTATATCCAACCAGCCCAACACATCCGCCGTGCACCGCGCTAGTGCCCACTGCATGGCTGATCCGCTGGACGGTAAACACCCCGCGGTTAAGCCTTTGAGCTAGCACACCGAGCGATTAGCATCCTATAATTGCACATCAAACTGATGTCTAAACAGTTTCAAGTCGATTTAGACGCTGAGAAAAAAAGCCTCTGCCAACAAAGCGTCGAAAAGGAAACAACAAATATTTATCCTTCCCGCGAATGGCTAGCGTATACTATTAGGCCCCCCTCTACATAACTCATTCATTGTGTGTGTTTGAGGGTCCTGAGCCGATTTAAAGTTTGCTGGATAACGAGCCATTAATCGACGGGCTTTTCAATCAAGTCTCGCTGATTTCCCCCACTTATCTTTCAGTCTGTATATTCCTGTCCGATCATCGCACCATTCATTGGAAAAGCAGCTACAATGTGCATTAATGGAGTGCTGGATCGGAGACAGTTTCACGGCGTGAACAGACAGACGTGCGTAACGGTCCGAGGTACGATTACATCTTCTTATTAAATCAGAGAAGGTTCTCCTTGCAACGGAAGAAAAGAGAAGAATTCGTCACCCTACCTTTCCATTCTGTCCACGGATTCTAATGGCTTTTAATCTGCCGAAAAATTGCCGATTTAGTCAGGCTTGGATGAGCCACTGACGCTATGAGAGATCGTTTTCGGAATACAACTGACAACTGGTCCAGGTAATTGTTGCAGCAAATTGTTTTGGTTTCTTTGTCTAGCTGTGGAAGTAGTTTTGCTCCACCCCGATTGTTTCGATTGTGACGAAAGAAACTATTAGTATTAGACAGAAACAAATTCAATTGCCATGTTTTTTTTTCGGGCCAATTTATTTTCTTTTTGCTTTGTACCTTTGTTCCCCGTTGCCTGATTCTGACATTTGGTGCGCATATAACGTGCACTAGTTCTCGACTTTTGTAAGAAAGTTTAGTCATTTAGAACGAATGTCATCACTCTTCACGACATCAAGGAAATAATTCAAAAATAAAGTGCTAAAAGTAAAACGGATTCAACAGGGAACCATTTTGATTGGAATCTGTTATTATTTATTTTGGAAAACGATATTAATCAATGTTGTGCGCGTAAAAACGTGAGCCCAGTGGCCGTGAGTCACGGACGGACTGAGCGTTGTAAATAAAGACAGTTGGACAAGAAGATGCGTTAACAAATGGATCAAAGATGAAAATGGTGACGAAAGGAGTTTGTCTTTAGCATTGGTTTACCCCGAAGAATGTTACCATCCCGCGTGGGCGAGACTAAATTGGAGATTTTATCTTTCCAGTTATCTCGCCAGATCTAGATTTAGATCTCGGCTTCGCGCTTTCAATTTCGTCGGCCATCATGCTCTGCCATGCTGACGGTTCATTCCCATCCCTAACACAATTTCTTGCCATATTGTTCTGCTCAACGGTGCCGGTGACAGTTCGACGTGTTTAGATGACGACGGGGGATCGGGACCGAACGATCTCGAAAGGTTTTCGGTGACATATCACTCGGCTCGGAATACGATGACCAACTGCAGCAGCAGCACGACCAATCAAAATCATGGTATGCTAGCATGAAGAGATAAAGTAGATTCCGGATTTCGGGAAAACTGAAGATGAGACTTGATTGGTGTGTATCGCATTCACAAGCATGGACCATCGTCAGATAATAGGAGTAGCCTAATGTTGCTGAATACGCAGATATTTATTTATAAAGTGAATACAATATTTTATTTGGACATTGTTCCAGGATTTGGAGGATTTGATTAATTCGTTTGAATTAACAACACTGACAATCATTACCATGATACGCCAGCATGTTATGAAGGGAATGTCGTACTTACAAGTTAGAGGAGTTTGCAAATGAAAAAGGATTGATTCGTGTATATTATATATTTTGTACGTCGTATCAGGATTTTAGGATTTCGAGACTCATACACACGATTTTTATATTACGTGATTTCAACTCCAAACCCAAAACACGCTGACTTGGATAATTATATAATATCATGAATATTTACAAGTGAATCTGATTACCATATTTTACCTTGATAGAACGTTCATTTGTGAAGATAGAACATTAATTATTCATCTCGTCTTCAACATGTACTGCAAATTGATTGCGATTGTGAAATACACTGTCATACCTGTCATTTGCATCGTTTCAACTGGCCTTATGATACTTCAAATCTAAGAGATTCTCCTCGAAATACGTTTGTTTTTCAACTAGCCCATGCACATTGATTCTACCTCTCTTGAGCGATTCTCTTCATAATACTTTTTTCAACTAGCCCCTGCACATTGATTCTACTTTCTGAGAGACAGTCCGTGTAAAACTTTCTTCAACTTCAACCTCAAGCCCGTTTTTTTCTTCTTCAAACTAGCCCCTGTGCACTTTACTACTTTGATTTCTGCAAGATATCACGGAGGTTTGAGTGACGGGTGGCGTGGGCCCGGGGGGGTGAGCTTGAGAGGTCGTACTCTCTCGGTCTGAGGTCAACGCAATCCATTCGGAATCTTCGGACCAATAATCTAACCGTCCCGTCCGTCCGTCCGTCGGTCCGTCCGTATCTAGTCTTGATCATTATTTCGTGTTCGCACACGAACCACTGCACTCACTTGTATGATCTTCATCTACAGCTGCTATAGCTAGCAGACGACAATTCGCTTTAGGACGGAATAGTCAGTGCGGGGTAGGATATAAGGAGCGCAAAATACGCGCGCAGTTTGTGAAGAGGTTTTGATAGCTTTGTGGATCACTCGTACTCGAAGTGGCATTCGTTCCGGATTCCGTGCGTAGCGAGTGTTTATGTGCGGACGCGGCGCCTGATCACGGAGCTGGAGTTCGTGGCTCTGTTTGCTTTCGCGGGAAATCCGAGAAGTGCCGATCGAGAAGATTGAATAAAAATAAAGTTGTCCGAATGTGTGACTCGTCAAGTAATGAACTTTGTCGTCTTGGGTCAACATCACCGATTATCAGGGGGAATTAAAACCCACAAGTGATGGACATTTATCGGGGCACGGACAGCGGGAGAGAAGAGAAAGTCACAGAGCGAAATTCGTTTCTCCATCTTTAGTTTATACTTCGAATTCCTCCTCTCCGACTCTCTAACTTTACTTTGTTTTCTATCGCCGCACGCGATTGTGCGTCTGAACGTCTGAACGTGAGGTAGTAGATTCCGTTGGAATCCTCCGCGAGAAGTGTACCGGTTGATTGACGGGTCGTCCCGCCGAGCTGACGCCGGTAGCCCATGGGGACAATCGCTGCATCCTAAGGAGCTCACACAACTAATCACAGAGAGCCTCTGATGACAGGCGGGTCTAAGGTAAGTCCACCACCATCAGAACTATTTTGTTTTGTTAAAACCTGTTCTCCAATGTAGAGTTCGTAATCCCCATAGAGTTAATACAGGGCCTACCAGGTTCCCGCAGGCAGTGGGTTGAGTTTTATGGAGCGCGATGAAAGCTATCTCGGAAAACGGAGATGAAAATCCATCTCAAATCAAAACAAACCCCAACCATAAAAAGAAAATAATAGGAGGGAAGATAGATGCCCGACTCATCTCCCAATGACAAGTATGTCGGGTTGTTTAACAGGGCAGCATTTTGTTATCTATTCCACGAAGGAACGCGATCCGATACATTACCTGCCAGACTGTGGTGAGTTATACACATTCTCTTGAAGAACATCTTTATTCAATCGTTGGATAGTAATTGGGAGTAATCATAACCGCTTCAAATCTTTGCAAAGAGTTTACTCATATAGCTACTTTATATGGACATTTGTTTGTGCTCTCTGTTTCTACGTTTATTCTACAAATACAACATGGCAAAACTATACTTTAGTAGGCTTAGAGAATTTTGGTCGCTAACTTCAATTTTCGTACTGCCCACTAAATCTAACCATAGCCACTAAATCTGGGTTATAGCCACTATAAATCTGACCTATAGCCAGGCTAGCCACTAAATCTGACCTGTAGCCACTAAATCTGACCTAGCCACTAAATCTGACCTATAGCCACCAAATTTAGGGTTAGGGTTAGGGTTAGGGTTGAAGTTAGCGACCAAAATTCTCTAAGCCTACTAAAGTATAGTTTTGCCTACAACATTACCAGTGTAACACATGTAACATAATATACTTATTAAAACTTTGTAATTTCTGAAAAAAGAGGTATTACTTCATTTTATTCATTATTATATCCTCGTAGTCATTTAGAGAGTAAAAAAACAAAACGAAAAAAAAAAAACCTGTAGGATTCCAGAAAATATCCGGCACTCAATTCGATACGGAGTTTGTCTTGTCGAATTTTACAATTTGCAAATCTCTCTGCCTTTGGACATTTATTTAGGGAGACTAGGTCGGAAAGTAAATACAGATTTTGTTTTTATTAGTAAGCTCATGAACCATCCGACAACATATCTTCTTTATAATACCATGGCAACCCATTTACCGGGTTCAAATTCATCGCTTCTGGGGGTTTGAACCGCAGACCCCGTGACAGTGTCCTGGAATGCTGTCTCAGATCATAGACCTACTCAGATCAACCCTTCATCACAGAAGAGATTCTTTGTGCGCTTTCTATTCTAGCGAAATCAAATAATGATAATAAGGACAACTAAAACAAAAACATAATACTATAGTTAGTTAGTTCAAGGAGGTAGTACTAGTACATCCTTGGTTAGTTAAAGTCTTTCCCGTACCAATGTTGGCACATAAGGCGGCGCCTATCTCCGTTTCAATAGCCCTAGGCCACACGTCTACTAAATGTAGCGAAAGTTACAGAAGGGGGCCAGTCCTCTGGTAACTCGTGTGATTCTATAAATGCCGAGCGCCTGGCTAGAAGGCAGAAGGTACCATTTTTTAAGTCTTTGGTATGACCCGGTCTGGGTTCGAACCCGGGACCTCCCGTGCATGAGGCGGACACTCTAACCGCTAAGCCACCATGCTCGGTTCATAATATAGTATTACGAATTAAAGGGCAATGCAACTCAAGAATAGAGTTTATCCTACTTGATATATCGTAATATGCCTTTTTATTATATATAACATAACTCCGACTGAGATATCTGCTTTGGGAGAAATATGTGAAAACTCTATCGGGCTTACCACTATTCATGCGAACACTGGAGGCCGCCATTATTAGGTGTGTGCGGACTTATGGTCAGTGATATGCACTAATGCATTTCAATGAATTGTTACCATTGTCTGAATACTTGTAGATGCTTTGACGAGTCTGTAAATCAGTGAAAAGCTTTTTGTTCGGCCCGTAGCGCACTCGTCATAGTTTGCAAAGCATGTCGGGCAATTACAAGAACATGGCCGCTCCCATCACCTTTTGCCGCCGTAAGAGTTAGTAAAATGTGGGTATGTTCACGTAAGGATTTCATGGGATCCAGGAGGCCAAAATTGCCAAGTTATGTATCAAATAAAATGTCTGTTCACCCTCTAAACGAAAATAATAGCCGACAGCCATAGTTTCATTGCCCTTTAAATAAAAACCTGCCATGATACTTTTGATTCAACCGGGTTCGTTATCATGAATATGGAAGGAAGTCTTGGAAGTAGTACCGATATCATGTCGTTGATGAGTTTATTCTGAGAAATTTCAATCACATTTTACGATAATTTTTGAAGGGCAATTTGATTTACGTAAACTAACGACGGCGCCTTTGCACTGATCCACGCCAAGGTTTCTTCAAACAGTCAAAGACAAGTGTTAGCAGGAAAAGCGGTAAGATATTTTTTATTATAAACGGAATAAATATAAGGACATTTATTTTGTTTACTTTAACTTTTAGGAAAATTGAAAGATATTAACAAACATGATATGGGAGTATGTTTTTAACATTCTGCTTGAAATAACAACATAACTAACTTGTTTTGACTTACACATGTTGCAGAACTTTGTTATCAAACTAAAAGTTCATGTTTGTATATATACCCTGATATATACGCGATCATCTCCAGTGTTTATTACAGTGAATTATATCGAGAAGCGACGAGTATGAAATACGTATGATTTTTTTTTTTCAGCGTTATATAATCATCTGTTCTCTGAAACGAGTCTTGTTTTTATTGTTATGTTCAGTATTAATCGAGACAAAAGAATTAACCCGTTTTTCATGACATTTACCTGAAGACTTTTCTGCACGCATGGACAATTATATCACTTTGTTGTTGTGACTCGCCCATATCCAGCTAAAAGTCATGATTGCTTTCGCTCATGACAGTGACATTAATGGGGTAGTTTAGTTTTGGTAGAGAGGGCGCTGCACATCACAATTTTTTTGTGAGGTAATGAAAAACTGAGTGTCGAATTTGAGAGAACATGCAATTTTAATGGCAGAATAAACTTTATTTGGTCAAAATCGACCCAGAAACGGCTGAAATATCAATAAATATATCTGATCTTATAATTATTTGGGGCCCAAATAATTAGATGATTTTTTCAAAAAATAAAAAAAATGCTTGCACCTTTTCAAAAGCGTTTTTTAAATAGTTGTTGATGCTCTCTCTATTTAATCATTATTTCAATAAAACATCACATGCATAATTTTGTATGAAAAATGGTTGAAACCAATACCTTTTTAGAAAGCGCCCTCTAGTGTTTTAATGGCTCTTTTTGAATGATAACAGGCTTTTTACTTAGTCGTTTGTAATTTTGTATACCTTTTGAGCATGGTAGAGTTATAACTTTTAGTTTATAATGTTACTGTCCAGGTTTGGTTACTAAAGTTCAGCCTTACCAAAACTGTACTACCCGTTTAAACAGTGTCCTTTAATGTTGCTTGCTCTGTGAGTACAATGTACTGGAATGCCTTTTATATGTACACTTAATTGACGCATGTTCCCGCTATTTCCGTATTTAGAAAATTAAAGACAAATGTCATGCATGTTATTTGTCGACGACCGCCAACGCTCGATATACCGAGGTACTTGACTTGTCCAGAATAAATAATCGCATTAATAAAAAAATAAAAAAAATAAATACGTACATGTATGTACTTTATCAAGACAAAACATGACTAAAAAGCGACCTAAATTATACGTTCACAATCATGTTGACATTTGAGGATGTATCTGGTCAATTAGTAATTAATTATATGTGCCATCTGCAACCCACACAGATACCCGTCTATAGGCTAAGGATGTGTTTAAATGAATGTGTCTATCTCGGCATCAACGTTTGACTTGTGTTTCGTGATACTATTTTTTTCTTGATAATGATTAACATGACATGCGTTTCAAAACCCTGGCAGTCTGAGTTAAATAATCTATTTAAACGCATCATCCGGTGAACCGTTGCGCTCAATTCTTTAGATAAAAGTAATACGATAATAAAGTATTACAACGTTTCATGCCTTATGGTTCAATAATATTGTTTAGCTTCATCGATCGCCGGCGTAAAGAGGACATCAATTGAAATGAATCATAATTCGTGAATACTTAATTGGATCTCATATAGTGCTACCGGTTATTGTCCAACCGTACACTCACCCCGCTACCACAAGTCAGAGAAAGGGTCAATATGGCAATCTCAGTGCAACGAAGGAGGTACAGTATAAGAAAGTACTTTCTTATATCTTATACCTCCTTGGTGCAACGATACCAACATCTGTAATTTTGAGGGGCGACGTTGCGCCGTTGGACGTAATAATGTTCGCACCGAGATGATGTTTCGTATTGGAATTAATGTTCATCATCACACACGAGTTTATATCATCATGTACATGTATATGGTATAAATGGGTACTCGGCATAGGCGTACCCAGGGGGGTTAGGGGGTTCAAACCTCCCCCCCCCCCTTTGACCAAAAGATGGCTGTTTTGGGGGGTTTGAACCCCCCCCCCCCCTTTTCAAATGTTAGTCGGTCTCGAGACTACTTTTAAGCGGTCTCGACCGTCTAAAACCTGGTCTCGACCGACTAAAACCCGGTCTCGACCCCAAAAATGTTCAAAGTTCTCCGGTCTCGTCTCCAAAATTGTGAAAATATATACATGGTCTCTGCTTTGAAAAAAACACACACACACTGAGAGGGGTTTTCAACTTTGAAGGTACTTGGTCTCGGTCTCCAACATTTTGAAGGTACTTGGTCTCGACTTGGAATTTTTTACATAATAACCTCCACCCCCCCCCCCCCCCCCCCCCTTTAAAAAATCCTGGGTACGCCACTGGTACTCGGTATAATTAAATGTGTGTATGAAGATAGACCGACAAATCGGTCCTTCTCTTCCGTATTTTGTTTCACTCACCACGATATGGGGGTGGATAGTATGTCGTCATAATATAAAAATGACATCCGTAACGAGCTGGATTTTACTGACTAGTAATACTAGTAATAGTAGTAATAGTATGAAGCATGTGTGCAATCTATTCTATAGTAACATGATAACATCGTCCAACTCCAGAGCGTCTAGTGGTTCTCTCATACCTTGTTGTATTCGTATTACCAATAGAAGCATGCATGGATCAGCTTTCGGTTTGTCAAATTTACCTTTCGTTAAAAAGATATTTACGATTGGAGTGTTCGGATTTGTAATTATCCAACGGAAAGTTATAACTGTGTACCACTACCATGTCAGTGCAATTAGTCAGCGAATAGTTATCACTATGCATTTTCGCTCATTACTCGGCCATATAACATCCATTTAACGATACATTTGTGATCACAAAAATACATATGTTTTTAACCATTCATCACATTTTTGCACATGTCAACAAAGTTACAAGATCCCTTTAAGTGCAAAAGCGCTGCAGATATGCTACCCTGGACAAAATAATGAACACAACAAATTGTTATTATTATTGTCTATCAGGCGCAGCAGTAGAAATCAAACCGATAATCATTGTTTATGTTATCATGTGTTCGTTGACAGTCGTGGTGGTGCGATTAGCCAACTCTGAAATTGTCTGTTGCTTGTTAACCGAGTTCTATTTATTTAACAGTTACTTTTTTGGAGGAACGTTTTGCTGAACTCAGAAAACACGATCGTTTAGGCAGTTAGGTGCGATTCCTGGAAAACCAGAGCCAGCATTTTGTAGCGTCATTTACCGTAATGGTGGCAGTTACAACTAATCGAGTTCAGTAAACCTGAGTTCATTCTTGTTCACTCTGCTTTAGTGTTGCACGTAAAATGCTAAGTTCGATGCCAATGAGTAATTAAGAAAGAGTAGGCCTTTAGCTTGATAATAATCCGTTGCAGTATACAGTTTAGAGTAAAGTGTACTTGCACGTATACGATTATTGAGTCCACTACAACCTGGCGAGCATAAACGGCCCAATTTGGAGGCACTTTAAATTCAAATAACAACCGTTAACGCAAGAGGGCGCAATTTAGCACCTGGAAGACTCATCTCTTCGTTCTACGAGGTAGAGCTCCAGCCAACCCCATCCGCTCCTCGTGCGTTTGTCTTGACAATAATAGTTTATATTATATGACTGAGTAAAAGACGAGTCATTGATTGGCTCAACACAGTCACGTGATTGCCATAATTTTGTTTTATATTACACGGCAGGTGTTATCTTACATGGCGCCCGATGCAAGAGAGATTGTATTACGACGTCACAATGAGAGAGAGAGAGAGAGAGAGAGGGGGAGATTATATTATGACGTTACAATGACTTGTCAACATATCACTTCGAAAATCAACATTTTCTAATCGAGTTCAGAGAGGCTGAAAGTGTAAAGATGTGTTACTTTTGTCGCTAACATAACATGTTAACTTTGTCTGGTTTTCGGGGAAATCATAGAATATTCCCTCCAACACCAGTTAAAATCTATATAATATTCAATATCTCTCCAATCAGTTTTTCTCTAACCCTTCACAAATATTTCCTAAAGCGCCCTCTTGACCAGAAGAATACTTCCCTTTAAACAGACGTATGAAAAAGTTCAGAATAGATTCAGATGTATACGTGCGATTGATCGGAGGCCTAAACAGAGAAAAGTTACATATGAATGTATTAAAAGGCCCGGTCACATATCCCCGGATAGCGTAAAACTGATGCCCGACGGAGAGTAAAGCCCGGCGCAGACAGAGCCGACTCGACCCGATCCGACTGGTTTTCAGTCAGGCTATAGTCAGTTTCGCTCAGTTGGAGCCGATTCAACATGTTGAATCGGCCTCGAATGACCTCCGACTTGCTCTTGACCGGCAAAACCGGAGTCCTGAGGCAACACATACTGAGTTAATCAGGTTGAAAACCAGTCGGATCGGGTCGAGTCAGCTCTGTCTGCGCCGGGCTGAACATTTTCATTCCGTTCGTCTCCGTTCGTTTGCGTTTCTTGTCCGGTTCCTTGTCAGGCGATGTACGTTGTTCTATCCGACGGAATGTTTCGTGAATGAAACAATGGAGACGACTTTTACCACCGGATAATATGATTTCGCAAATTTTCTATTCGTCGTGTATCCGTTTCGCTATCCGGTGATCCAGTGATCCGGTGATATGTGACCGGGCCTTTTAGGGTAACGCACGCTGGAGCCATATCTCCCCATATCTCGAGATTCTAAATTTAGAACATCATGATTTACGGTCACGACTTGATCAGAGGAGGGAGAAAAATTATCCAATTTCGCAACGACTTGGCATCGCCATTAGCATGACAGACAGGTATATTATTATACACTGCTTTTTGCGACTGTTTGTTCATGTTTATGACAATGTTTTTGTGAATTGGAGTTGGGAAATCAGAATTGATGTTGTTCATTTTTTTGTAAGGGTTGGTTGTAGGGACTGTTTGTTTGTTCTTGTTGATGAAAATGTTCTGAAGTGAACCTGTTGTATTTTTTTGTGAATTGGAGTTGGGTTATTAGAATTGATGTTGCTCATAATTGTGAGGGTGGGATATGTTATTTTCTCTTCCCGCTCAAGGGACCGACCGAAATGGGTGAGCCATGTGGGTGGGGGGTATCTTTGGGGGTGATATGTGACAGGGGCTTTAATCCCTATCCAGAAGTCATTGACCATGGCTCGGCGGTTTGCCCAAGACATCCGTACGTGCTCATTAAGGCGCCCTCATCCATCCTTCAGCCATGTACATACTGCCAAGAGAAGATCATATTATGATACGCCATGACGTCATTAACGCTCTGGCATTCAATTTGATATTTCGTTATCTGTCATGGTAACTATTATATATATAACTTATCTAAATTTACGTTTAACATGTTATATACAATGTACCCTTTTAAATTCTCAATATTCACGTTCATATACCGCCAAGAGAATATTCTTTCTACGTCACGACATCAAGGCTCCGGCAATAAGGTCACATGACTGTACCAACCACACTCAATAATTATGATATTTCGTTTATCTGCCAGATATTGTCACCTGTCATGGAAAATATTATATATAACTTAAATAAATTTACGATATACAGGGTGGCCCAGAAATAACGGAACGGGGTACTTGCCATATAGCCTACTAAAGACTGTGATGCCCGCCATACTGCATCGAGTAACGATCAACCGTGCGCCATTGTGAGTGTGCGTTCAGCTGTGTATAGAGAAGAAGGGGTACTAACAATGGCGCACGCATTGAACGTTTCTAGTTGCTATGACGGGCATCATGTGTCTTCATTATAGCAAGCACCCCGTTCCGTTATTTCTGGGCCACCCTGTATACATGTTATATACAATGTATATATACCCTTTTAAATTCCCAATAGTCATGTTCAAGTAACGTCCTAATTGTAACAACATGGATAACCAATTATTGCGTTGACCATGAATTGTCTTCAAGAATTAGGAAGATGTACCATCAAATTGTTATTAAAAGAAGGCAAAGAAAATGGGATTCCAACGGGGTTCGAACCCGAGACCTCCGGATTGCTAGACCGGTGCTCTACCGACTGAGCTATAGAAAACCCTACGACGGTGCTCGAATCCCGTTGGAATCCCATTTTCTTTGCCTTCTTTTAATCACAATATATTTCTGGTCAGTTTCTTTATATGTTTGAATCAAATTGTTATACATTTACTTCTTCTTCCATGTCCTCACATAATAACATGCATACATTTACTGTTAAAGTTTATACAAAAACAACTTATTTTGGCGGCATATTGGGGAAAGGACACACAACGCATTTCAGATTCTCTATTATATGATATTGATTTGTTTTTCACTCATTAGTTCCAATAGACCTCATAAAAACGATACAAGTTGAAATAAAATGTCAAGCATTCTTAGTATTATACAAAGTCATGTTATTCTAACGTAATGCCAGTTTGAGTCAAGTTTTTTGTATGCTTTCATTCGTATGAAAAGCCACTCGCAAACTATTTATTGATACTTTTCAATGTTCGTCTTGCCTTAATACGGGGTTAACGAGTTCACCCTTGCACTTGTTAGTTTATGTAGCAAACAATATTTTTACTGGAAACGGTGAATAAAAGATCAGTCAACAAAAGTGTACTTGACGCTGGCACCGATTCTCTTGTTGGGGCTGTCTATACCGTTATCCATCCGGCAATTTATCACAATAATGTTCTATACTTCTGTCAAATTTGATCTATTTTCCCATTGTTGATGGCTCGTCGCGTCGACAACATATTTTGTCGCGTGTTTGTGTTCGGTTGGCCCCCTGTATTCATGAAAATGGCAGTCTCGTTGACTTTTGCCCCTCATTCAATTTTCTAAATAATTCGCCCATTTGCTGGCATTGATGGGGCTCCCGTTTATTGTGCGTGGCTCCAATTCCCAAATCCTCTCCTTTCATTGATGAAACTTGACGAGGTCAATATTGTGATAGCTCATTATTACGACACTTAGCTCAACAAAAAGAGATCATGCAATTCACCCATGAACTACACTTTAGAGAGAGAAAAAAGGCATTGAAGCAAGTTAACAACAACCCAAACAAAATCATGGCAAAGAACATCTCAATCTAGTCGGTATTTTATCAGAAGTCTGAATTGTTGAACGTCATCTTCTTTTGGTTTGTAACCATAGCAAATAAGGCTGTTCCATTGACATGATTGAGTAATTGGCTGGCTATTTATACATTTCAAGCCGCGCTCGGTCGTTGCGTCCAGAGTGTAATGCCCTCGCGAACGATCCTCATCTTCCAACAGTTCAAACTGAGCGCTGACGACACCGCGCACTTGTTAGCTACAACTGTTGATTCTTCTGCCGCAGCTGATGTTACCGGTAGCTTCTCGGGTAGAAGTTCACATAGAAACCCATAGGTGCGAATGTTCTGTTGGTTTCAATCGGTTTCTGATGGACGCTTGTATTTTTCAATGGGGCCATCTGAAATCCTAACATATCAACGGTTTGAGCCCATAATATTCATGTGGGACCCATATAATGAAAATGGAAACCAACATAACTCATAGAAACCAACAGGACCCATATAATTCAATATGAGTGAATCATGTTGGACCCATATAGAACAAATAGGAACCATAGAAACCCAGAGGACCCAGAAATTGCCACCGATTTTTTTTTCTTCTGAAATTTGCTTGCTAGTAATATCAAAATTGAGAAGTTTAGAAGTATGATTAGGAGTTGTGATTAGAGATATACATGGGTTAGGAAATTGAATGAATGCCATTGCGAGTAATTATTCCCATCTCATGTAGCATTCGAGCACTGGCAACACGAGCTGATGCTGTTGCTTTATGCTAGCGCTGGTAGGTTGCATATTTGTCTTGGTCTACACCGATCTCTTCTGTCTAAGTTTGTACTTTGTCTGCTGCCTTAGTAAAATAAGAATTCAGAGTCGTATAATTACGATATGGGATTATGATTAGTAACATGGGTTTGTATTAAGATTAAGATTAGGGTTAGGTTCGTTCGTTCGTTCGTGTCTCCTCATCAAGATTAAAGGTCCTAAATCAATATCGCTCGATGGCTGCGATGGTCGTACCAGTATCAGTTCCTAGAGTTAGTCCTCCCACCTCTCTGGTTGAAGGTTGGGGTTATACAAAATCAAATGGATACTAAGCACAATCCTTATTAATGTTGGCGAAGAATAGCACCCTCTTGGGATCAAGTTGATACTGCAGGTGTCATAGAAGAAGGGATGGGCAAATGCCTCCCTGTGATGTCTTTAATCCCTCCTCACCCACCCCATATACATGGTAGATGAAATTTTTAAAATGTAAATGGCTACTAAGCACAGTCCTTAATGTTGGCAAAAGATGCACCCTCTTGTGGATGGTTGCACCCCTTGATGCACTTAGGTTGACCCTTTAATAATATTTGCGCCCACTTTCACGTCAGTGTGTTAATATCTTACCACACTTCATATTGTCCACATTTTTGAAGCACATTCTCTTTTAACATAAGATTGAACTGTGAACAATAGCCACCACAACATTGATATAGTTCTATACAGGCCAATCAAATGGTTTATTGCGGTTAACCGCACTGGCGGTTTTTGTTTTTGTTTGTTGTTGTTAGCCGGTATATTTTATTTTGGGGCTTTGACTATCTAAAATCTAAAAACTCTGGACCCCCGTTTGGTCCCAAGGCAGGCCAAAAACGGCTCGTAGGTTGAAGCCACCCTTGCATTGCAAAATTCCTGTCTACGCCGCTGTTAAGTAGTCAATACACGGAGAATGGGGTATCAAAATCAACAAATAATTTGATAGAAACAACCGTGATACAACAATATTTGTCTCGAATGCCGTTCGTATTCGTTTAGACGATCAGGATATGATTGCCAAGGATTATATTAAAGGGATTTAGTAACTTTGTTGATATGTAAAAAAAGAAAAATGATGAATGGTTGATACAATGTATATTGTTGTTATCTGATATGTCCATTGGATATTGTGTGACAATTGCAAGTTAAATGGACGATATATGGCCGAGTAATGAGCAAAAATGCAAAGTAATATTCACTAATTCATTGCACTGAATTTGAACACGGTCATGACTATCCAGTGGAGAGTTTAACATCTGAACACTTCAATCGTAAATATCTTTTTAAAGAAAGAGAAATTCGAAAAACCGAAACTTGTCCCATGCTTCTATTGTTAATACGAATACAACAAGATATGAGGGAACCGTTATAATTCCAAATGGATTTTGAGGATTTGGACAAAGTTACTAGATCTCCTTTAATGCACGTGAAAAGGAGAAAAGACTCAAAGCCACATTATCTTTACAGCTCGCATTTTTGTCTGTGTGGGGTACCAAACCAACATTACTGGGGGTTGTTAGCACCTATCGTAAACACCCCCTGGTACAAGGAATATATGTACAAAGGTTGCCCCCTCTGTTAGCAAGCGGCACACTTCTGAGCCCCCATGGGTGAAATTGTGCACCCATTTGGCGAAAAGAGGGGCACGTTAACATACTAAATACGTTTTTATTTTCAATAACGTAACCCTGGCGTGTGGTTGCAATAGCACTGAGATTGTTCTTGTTGAAAGGGTGATACAGAAATAGCAATCATGATGGTTATATGATATAGCACTGTACTATCATCATTCACATAGCTCTGTAATATAGGTGTACTATTTTCATACACCCGGCCAACCACGGATGCACTGCATTCAACCAATCCCGCAAAAGGAGTGCCCTGTTTCCACTCGATTGGGAGTATTACTGCCAGTCGTATATTAGGTGCGCACAATGCCAATGAACCACGTTCATGTCCTTCAAATTTCCTGGTATCCGTTTGTTGTATACACTGAATTGAGATATGAGCGGACTCTGGATTCGAACCCGGGACCCTGGCATGCCTGGGGGTGTTTCACAAAAATCCTAATTTGAACTTATCTCTAAGTTGGACTTAACAAGTATGGAGAGCCATTAGTTTCTTTGAAAAATTGTATTAAAAGTCCTTTTTCAAAGGCATAAGATGTTGACTTAAAACATTACTATTTTCTATTATCAACAACATTCCATGTTTTTGATGTAAAATTTATGACAGTCTCAAATACTTGCATTCTTGGTTTTGAGTATATTTTTATTATAAGGCTACACATGGCTTTCCATAATAGATAGTTCAATATAGTTCATAATAGTTCAACTTAGAGTTAAGTTCAACTTAGGATCTTTGTGAAACACCCCCCTGGATTGGAAGGCATGCGTCTTGCCACACCAAATGCAGGTATGTAAAGGCTTAGTCCCACTATAGCGTATCTCATTTTGTTTCCTATCCGTCTGACATCCGGAAGGTACTAGCTGGAAGCGGAATGATGAGGACCAAGTTCGGAATGGACTAGTAGGACTTCTAATTTGGCTCCGTTTCGCGTGAAATGAAACGTCATCGTCATGGAACTTCAAAATTTGGTAGATACTGACCGTTTCGCCACATTTTTTTAAATCGTGATAGGAAACCGAAGGAAATGCGCTATAGTAGGAATAGGACATGAAGCACGATCAACTACAAAATAATAGTTGCATAGAAGCATGTAGGTAATTTCACAAAAGTATTGACAGAGTAAGATTGGTTCAGAGATTGTTAAACATGCACAGCAGTGTTTGATACTATACTGTGCAATGCAATCGGTGCCGATTGTAACATAATGGCCGAGTCACACATACCGGTAAAGCTTTCCGTATATAGAGCCACGTATTGGCATGTTCGTGGAATGCAATGAAACGAGGCTATTCGGTGACACCTTTGCGGATACGTGACAATACGTGACAGTAATATGTTTTCGCGCCATTAACGGGAAGGCAGAGCAAACATTTCAAAATATTCAACATTCTATTATCAAATCTGCCTTCTCGTATTAAGTGGCACGAAAACAGAGGTCTGCTATGTATTGTCACGTATCGCCACGGGAATAGCCACGAAAATGCCGCCGAATAGCCCCGTTTCATTGCATTCCACGAACATTCCAATACCGATATGATGACAGGTATGTGTGACTTGGACTTTCAACATGTTACGCCCTCAGAGTCTGCAGACAGAGCCGTCTCGACCCGATCCGACCGGTTTCAAGTTTCAGGCTAGAGTTGGGCTCGGTCGGTCGGATCCGATTCATTGTGTTGAATCGGCCCCAACTGGCATCCGACTGTCTTTCGACTGGCAAAATGTGTGTCGCGAGGCACTGAAAACCGAGCCGATCCGAATGAAAACCAGTATGATCGAGTCGAGTCGGCTCTGTCTGCAGAGGGCTTTAAACATGCCAGCGTAGGCCTACTTCACGATGGACTACATTATAAGACATTAGTATGCAGCGGTGATGGGAACATGAACGTCACGACCCACGACATGATACAACTGTACTTCCCGAATGTGCATGGTGGGCACCCAGTGTGACAAGGGTGCAGTGATGATTTATAGCTTGTCTCACGTATATAGATGGATTTTTCGCTCATCGTGACATCACGACGTAACTTTAACCACTATACGTATACAGATTTACACAAGTGGCATATGCCCCACTACGCGATGCCGTGCGTGCGCGTATAGGATCCTGTATACAGTAATCGCTTGCGCTCCGAGTCTGTTCAATAAGCGTATGGTCGCATACATAATTGTCGCTCACAGTGCGTACAAACATTATGCGTTATTGACTCCTCGAACCTTTTCCCCGTGATCGTGATTTAGAGCGCAGGCGCGATATACATTGGAGATTCATATACTACGACATGTGCTGCGCAACTATCTCGCTATACCCTGCTTGTAGGGTGCACCTTTGTATCCTCGGGGTGGTATAGGTTGCAAGTTGTGGGGTGCAAATTTGCACCACAAATGTTGCACGATTAATATGCATGTGAAAGCATCATAAGAGGTACGATACCTTGTAAGAGTTTTCATTTTTATTCCTTTTTTAACATAAAAAAACTCTAAAAATAGCAGACCACATTTGCATTAAAACAAGAACAAGAAAATATTTGGTCAATTTAAGACCGGCATGACCTTTAAGACAACTTCGATCAATTTCAGGCTTTTCACTTCAGGAACTGTTCATATTATCTTCTTTGAAATGCCACTCTCGTGTTATTATTCATTGATGACATTTCGTGGTTATAGGTTCTCCTTTTTACACGTTCAAAGTAGAGGTCCCTGACCCCAGAAATGGCGCATGTAACCCCCTATATAGGTTCCATACCATATGGATAAATTATAGGGTTCGATTGCAAAAGGCACTATCTCAATTTGGGATGTTTGGGATATAACTGCTGAAATAGAGAGACAATGTTAAGACAAGTAATACCATCATTTGCAAAAGTTTAAGACCACCTGGGAATTTGTGGGTATTTCAATAATTTGGAATGCATTATTTTGTCTCATTGAATGATTACATAACATGTTTACTACAGTGGTCATGAAAACAATGTCAAAGAGCAGTTCAAGTGTGATAAAAAGGTTATGCGTTGAAAATAAAAGTATGTCTGAAAAATAAATATGTTTAACTTTGTTTTTTCTTTGAGTTATTGTATTTTGGAAGGGTGGTCTTAAACTTTTGCAAATGATGGTAATATGATATTGACAGGCATTGAAGGAGATAACAACCCAAATTGCCCGATCGGCAATCCAATATTGCCCGATCTGGAATCCAATATTGCCCGATCTGCAATCCAATATTGCCCGATCTGCAATCTAATATTGCCCGATCTGCAATCTAATATTGCCCGATCTGCAATCCAATATTGCCCGATCTGCAATGTAATATTGCCCGATCTGCAATCCAATATTGCCCAAGCCGTAAATATTGACCGCTAAAACAATGCATGGAGAAAGCAAAATAATGAGAACATTTATTGCCACGGAAAACTACCTCGTTTAGGATGATTATAATGAATAATTACACAAATATATCTTGATACTTAATGCATAATACGTTATGTTGTATCATACAATGGCGGAAGGTCCATTTTCAAAGAAGTTCGGATACGTATAAAATGAGACGTAAATCAGACGGTATCATCTTGCGAACGCCTTGCGCATGGTGCGAAATACACACTGGCTCGGTGTACTACTATAATAATATACTCGATTTATATAGCGCCTAATATGATTGATAATCATCTCTAAGCGCTTAACAATGATAGTATTACCCCCGGTCATAGGATACAATGCAAACCAGCACACATTGTGTGCACCATCTCCACTCCCTGGGGAGCATTCCTTCCAAGCGGCTCATGGGCATTGAGAAGATCATTCGCACATATAGGCTTTCACCTCCTACCGGGTCCCCATTTATACACCTGGGTAGAGAGCAGCAATTGTGGATACATTGTCTTGCTGAAGGACAAAGGCAGTGGGCAGGGTTCGAACTCGGGATCTCATGATCGGAAAGCGCGCGCTCTACCAATCTTGCCACACTCTTGCCACACTCTAGTATACGGTAGTGCGGACGGACTGGGCACTAGCTAGACCGAAAAATCGTTCGTTATAATTACTCCGCTAGCTTGACGGTCGGATCGCGGATATAATGGGATAGAGTAAAACATCCGATATATAATAAATCCCATGAAGAGACGGGTATTTCTGTCTAGGCACTAGCCTAGTTCGTAGCATCCCCTATTCTGCCTATGAATGGCAATCTTTGAAATATTTCAAATTGGCGTTTGCTACTTTTTGCAACTGCTGGATCTCTTCAAATATAGATATGAATGTCTCCGTCCCAGTATGCCTGACGTACTAACAAGAAGAGATGCAACACGTGATTGGCTAAAGTGGCCCGTCGTCTTAACCCGTCTCACGTCGAAACGAATACAAAGCTGTTTGTTCATTATATACACGAGTGCGCTCGTAGGAGTGTATGGAGTATTTATACCTATATAGGAAGATGGGTCTTTGGCCACTGCGTGGGATGGGCGTAAATACGCCGAAATCTGCATCAATTTGTGAAGAGTATATATCGTCAAATTTAAAGGGATCTATAGTTGTAAGTTTGTCTTTGAATCGACCAAACTCACTTACATAAATCTATCGTGGTTCTATAAGATTGTTTACTTATTTTGTATTAAAAAAGATTGTTCTCTTTGTTATTGTGGGGGATACTTTCAACTGTGAGCAAACTTATGGCAACAGGAATAGCAAATATATATCTCTTTGCATTTCCGCTCATTACTCGTCCGTAATACAATAATTTAAATTTGAAATAATGTAATTTTTTCTCACATTACTCAGTGGACATATCTATGGACATTATTCAGACTTAGAAAAAACACATTAAAAGAACCCACTGCATGTCGGGTCTTTCAAATGTCAACCTAGTAACTAAATTATATCCCTTTAAAGCAGCGAATGGCGTTGCCGAAAAGACATGAAGGGAGGGGGTGGGTGTGTGGGTGTCGGCGGGTGCCAGAAATCGAATATTAACATGATTAATGCATAGTGTACACAGTATTGAAATGTAATCTATATCCAGTTGAAGCAGCGAATGGCGTTGCCGAAAGGACATGAAGGGAGGGGGTGGGTGTGTGGGTGTCGGCGGGTGCCAGAAATCGAATATTAATATGATTAATGCATTGTATAAACAGTATTGAGTTTAAATCTATTTAGACAAACCTCAGGGGGTGTTCCACAGATATCGTAAGTGGACACAAATTCTAAGTTAAATATAAACATTATGACAGGCCATTTGTAATCTCGGAATAAAACAATCCCTCGCACTTTCTTTACAAAAGTCGATTTAATTATTATATCCTTGTGTTCGTGTCAGGTGTACATAGTTTCTGACTGACTATACGAGCAATGAAAATGGTTTCATCGGAACGTCCCCATTCACATATTCAAGGGTTTTGATTTTAAAACGCATGAATAAAGAGCAATTAATCAAACACACAAAATAATGTTACATGTGTCAACATTTTAACTAAATTTAACATAATAATAATGATTACAATATATTGTTTTTATATATATTATTTTAAATTATATAACAACATGAACTGCGATGGAAAGGTTATTGGAATTGGTTATTGAGTTACTGTTATTTTGTTTTGTTTGTTCTTAAGAAAGGTGATTTTGAAAATGCATGCAATATGTTTGATGTGATTACGTATCATTTTAAAACGCTTAAATAAAAAAAAAACAAGTAATCAAACACACACAATCATGTTGTAAGTAACTGCTAAATTTGACCTAAATGCAACATCGAACAATGATTACACTTTACATTTGTACAACATCATGAACTGCAATGGATCATTGAGAGTTCATCCTAAGACAGTCTTTTTTGAACATGGCGAATGGTTTATTAAGGTACAAGTGAGAATGCATGCATCCGCCATCTTGGATCTTGTGAGAGAAACATTTGTTTATAATTTTATTTTAAATTTGATTACACTTCGAAGTGGTATAAAAGGAGTTAGGACTTAGGAGCTTAGTCTCGGTATAGTCTAATTTATTGAGGTAGGCCTACTATAGCGAGTGCATGCAGCCGCCATCTTGGATCTTGTGAGAGATGCCTTTGTTTATTTTACATTGTATAACAATTTGAAGTGGAATGAAATGGGTTAGGACTTAGGAGCCGTCAGTCTAACTCTAAGTCTCGGTATAGTCTAATTTATTGAGGCACTATAGCGAGTGCATGCAGCCGCCATATTGGATCTTGTGAGAGATGCAATCTGTTACTTAACATTTTATTGCAATTTGGAGTAGTATGAAATGAGTACTATCAGTCTAAAACTCGTATAGTCTAATTTATTGAGGTACTATAGCGAGTGCATGCATCCGCCATCTTGGATCTTCTGAGAGACGCAGTTGTTTATAATTATTTTACATTGTATACAAATTTGAAGTGGTATGAAATAAGTTAGGAGCAGTCATTCTATCTAAAACTCGGTATGGTCTAATTTATTGAGGCACATACAGCGAGTGCATGCAGCCGCCATCTTGGATATTGTGAGGTTGAATCACCCGCTACCGATGAAACCAGGACAAATCATTCCAAAACGGGAGCATGCCGATAAAAAAAGGTCTCGACCTTTTGCTACCTTTCCTTCCAGAAAATAATATTAATACAAACAAAACAAAGAAGACTTATTGGCCGTCTGTCTCAGGTAGACAGGTAAGCGATCAAAAACAAAACAAAAAGAAGGAGAATATTAGTTATTGCATCGCCTGATGAGAAAACAAATGATAAGTAGGGCACGGATGCGACTTTGATGAATTCCAACAGCTCTAATCGAAGGTAAACCCAAAATTGAGTTTAAAAGGACGATTGTAACGTACATAAATAAAAGGTAGCACATGACATGCACAATAAGTGAGAGAAAGAGATAGATATAGAGAGAGATAGGAAGGGACATATACAAAAGAGGGGAGGTAGATGAGGTGAGGGATACAGGGAGGTGAAAGAGAGAGGGAGGGAGACCAAGAAAAGGGAATTAAAGCTTCCCAAGAACAAGAAAGACTTACGAAGTTTCAAAAGCTTATTGACATCTTTGTCTGATTGTAATGCATTTACAAAACCAAAATAATAATGATAGGGACAAATAGGAATTAAACAAATTTGATAAATGGTCAGTGAGAAAGGAAGAGAAGGGGAGATAGGGGGAGAGGGAGGGTAACTATGCAAAGAGATGGGAGAGAAATATAAAAGGGTTGTGACATATTATTCAAGAGTTTGCTGACATATTTGTTTGTAATGCATAGACACATACCAATTTACAAAGAGAAGAAACAAAAAGGGGGGGGGGGCACTGAGAAAGGAAGAGAGAGAGGAGGGAGAGGGGAGGAAAATAACAATTCAAAGAAAGAGGAGAGAAGGATACAACAGATGTGAACTATTCTTCAAAAGGTTGCTGACTGCTTTGTCCGCCTGGTGAAGGCCGGCTTCGAAGGACAAATCACTTCTTCCGCCCGAGTTCAAAAGGGGCTGGGTATAGACACACTCATATTTGACACAGGTATGTCTTTAAAGGGATCCAGTAACTTTGCGTACGTTATAAGGCAAACAATACAAAAAAGTTTTTAAAAAGGGTTGATAGTGTGTGTATTTTTGTGATACGATATGTCTACTGACATGGTCAAGTGATTTGTGGAATGTCCATGTTAAATAACGGAGTAATGTGTAAAAATGCAAAGTGATATTTGCTAACTCATTGCACTGGTAACGTTGTACGCAGTTGAAAGTCTCCCAGGGAGACTTTCAGATAAATGATAAAATAATACTCTTTATAACAAAGAGAAATTCGGAAACCCGAAACCTTTTCCATGTATCTAAATTGCTAATACAAATACAAATACAACACGGTATCTGAGAACTGGTAGAGTTCTAAATAATAATTAAACAAAATTTGTCGATTTTGACAATTTTACTCGATCCCTTTAAATCTGAATCGGCAGGTGAGCCGAGTTGATTTCTATCATAAACCTTTCTCAATAATGGCGCCCTAATTTCCCTGGCTGGCCTACCCGCATTATTATGATCGTTCCAGATTAGCTCCCCCAATACGGTGTATATAGTCCAGAAACGTCAAATCCGTTAATTATTACGTTTGTCATTCATGTATATATTTTATTATAGGAATATTAAAAGAGCAGACAAACTCCCCAAAATTCCGCAATATTAGAAAAAACAAACAGTAGATATTACTACTTTTGATGTAAACGCCTGGCCGCCACGATACCCTGCATATCTCGACCTTACCCTTGATGTAACCCTGAGCAAAAACGCATCTAACTTATACCTTTTTAATCAAGGATTAGTTTCATGTTTAACTTTGTCTGATGTTTATTTTCCATGGAATAACATTGCGACAACATAAGCAATTATTTATCTGGTATGCATGCATTCGGTCGGTAATAAACGTATTCGTATTTGTATTTATTTATTTTCCGAAATCACAATTAAAAACATTACAAAGAATAGGAAAAACAAATATACATAATTCACTGAATATAAATAAAATATATTTGGAGGGATGGCCCAATAAACGTAATAAAAAAAACATTGGCAATAACAAATAAAGAAGGAACATTGCATTATACATGTAGGTGTAGGGGTTAAAAAGTTAAATCCTTCCCGTGCCAATTTTGGCACATAATTTTCGATTCATTATCCCTAGGCCACACTTCTACTAAATCTAGCAAAAGCTACAGAAGGGGGCCAGTCCTCTGGCACTGCTTGTGATTAACTTTCCCTTCTCCATTCCTAAAATGCCGAGCGCCTGGCTTATATGCAGAAGGTACCATTTTTAAAGTCTTTGGTATGACCCGGTCTGGGTTCGAACTCGGGACCTCCCGTGCATGAGGCGGACACTCTAACCGCTAAGCCACCATGCTCGGTCGCATTATAATATGGGTTAATTGGTCAAAGCGACTTTCTCTCAATAAAATGACATGCTCATTTTGTTTATTAATTATTCACAGTCCTAGATCTCGCGACGGGAACATTTTGTTACCTGATTAGTTTCTTCCATTTGATAGATATATAGGGATGGGTTAGTGAATTATTATGTTAGGAACAATCAACGCTTTGTAATTATCAAACATCTGATGACATGTTTCGTTATCATTGCTTTTATTTTCCTGTCGAAAGTTTTTTTGATAGTGGATACTTCTCAGGAACCAGCGTATGTTATTTATGTAAAGGTATACGTGATATAGACTTGCAGTATTAATTAGTTATTGCTGAAAGGTACATAAAATGCATTCATCCATCACTGCAATAGATTCATGTTCATGATAAACTAAGATTAGTTTTCATTAATCGGAATGGAAACATAATTCCATGATCAGATTAACCATCTTTGTGGATCTGATTTCCGGGATGATGTCTAATTGTCTTCGTTGACATAAGAGCTAAGTTCCAAAAGGCGCTAAATCCGCTTTCTATAAAAAATATAAAAAAATAATAAAAAAATGAGTTAACGATATCAGTACATTTACAAACTATGTAGCTTATTTGTATCTAGAAATCCAAAATTTAGTGCGCATTCCACAATCAAAATCAAAATATGAAACGTTCCATTTTTATATTCCCACATTGGCTGGTGTACACAGTTGGAACAAGTAACCTGATTTTCTCCAAAGTTGCAAAAAAGTGGATTTAGCGCCTTTTGGAATTAAGCCCTTCGTTTAGCTGATTTGATACCGTATTGAGCATTGGCGACAACGTGGATTTCTATCCAACATCTGTCCTCTGGACGTATGTGCAAGACATACAAGATGCAATACATTGGCTTATTATATTTCCATCTCACCTTTCTTCAATTCGAATTAAATTAATGAATGAATTATAACGATTTACATGGCAAACAAATCTGAACCTGTAATCATGTCGTGCAGAAATGTAAGCTGAAAAAAAGTTCAATAAGAAAATTGGCTTCAGACTCTCAAAATCGGAGTCGTATAATAAAAAGGCAACGCACAAAGCCGATCCGAATGAAAACCAGTCGGATCGGGTCGAGTCGGCTCTGTCTGCCCCGGACCTTTGATGGTTATATGATTCACTGCGTGCCTCTACATTATACGACTATCCGATTTGCTTTTCAACCACTCTCAATTAAATCTGAATGTGGATTGTCACGGGTAGTACACATTTGTATTAAAATATGACGATCCATACACAAAAAAACACACACCCTACAATTAAAAATATCAACTAGAATAAAGAAGTATGAAAATATAACAGTTCATTTTAAAATAAACCCCAATGCAAAATGTCTACGAAAATAAACAAAGGTATTAACAAGGTGACGGTGACAGCTCATTTACAGATGACCCGATTTTTGGAACATGTCAAGCCTATAGGTAAAGCAAAGAAGATCAAAGTCGGTGTTCAGTCAAATCCACGTCAGAGAATGCATATTTATGTACAACATGTACAAGAAGAGAAAGTTTGCTGAGGGAATCGATTAGCCCAGTTTGGACTGTGGCGAATTTATGTTATCCCTGCCCGCTAGTAGCTTCAAACCCTACTAACCTGTCTTACCCCACTAATCTGGTGGCGTCCAATAGGCATGATAGGGGTTCATATTAGTGGGGTAAGACAGGTTAGTGGGGTTTGAAGCGGACAGGGATAAAATAAATTCGCCACAGTCCAAACTGGGCTAGGAATCGATCAGCATTGGACATTCCACGAAATGGGGGTGAGAAGTGCTAGAGCGTTACTTCAATGTGTCGAGTATTCTACCATGACTACTGTATTATAAAGAAAAGATCCGGAACGGGGTCACGAATTGTTTTGGTTTGATCTTATTGATTTAATTCGAATTTGATTTTAAAGGCAACGCACACAGCCGATCCGAATGAAAACCAGTCGGATCTGGTCGAGTCGGTCGGGTCGGGTCGGGTCGAGTCGGGTTGAGTCGGGTTAAGTCGGTTTAATTCGTAAACCAGACGCGTGGTGCCGTCTTGCGAACCTCTTGCGTACGGTGCGGCGCATAGAATTATGAATAAACAAACCAACCACTTTACTTGTTTATAACTAGAAGGCCCACTTATCGCGCGCAAGTCACGTGGCCCATAGACTTTGTACATGGGCAAGAAGGCGGCGTGACGCGATTTTTGAAGTGTTAATATGCAGTGCGCACAAAGTAACGCAATGCAAAATGGCGACCCGCGGTGTGGCATCTCCACGCATGGCAAAGTTTAATTCATTTCCATATCTTACAATACCAAATATTAGTAAACAAACAAAGCAAATTAACAGGAATAATGTAATGAATGAAAGGAGCACTGTAACATACACAAAACTACGATAAAACAATATAAATTGCGTAATCACTCAGTGTGCAAGTTGTGCAACAAGTGAAATACGGGGGCCCCTAAAAGAAGTAGGGCCTATTAGTATTAGATATTATGGTTCCGATGGTAATTGTGTCTTATCAAAATGATCCAAAATGAAAGGAAAATGAAATAACTATAAGAGTAAAAGAAATGAGGGAATATATATAACTAAATACAAATAAAACAGAGGAGAAGTTGGGATTGGGGTAGGGGGAGGGGGGGGGGGCAAGGATATTATACATCATACCTTCAATTCCGTGTATAGTGACCACCTAAGGGAACCAAGACAAGAGACCACTGTAGACAGGTGAAATCTATAAACAGGTTCTATGAGATTTGTTTTAAGTTTCTGTAATTTTAATTAGTCATACAAAGCAAGCCATAGAGAACAAAATGCTGAAAACAGACAGAAAACTGGTCATTTTTGGCTTTTTCATCACGATTAAGTAAAGACAAATACAAATTGTTTCATTTTAATGTATTTCTTCAATAGGTTATAATCTAACGACCATTAAAGTGACCGAGCAATAACACAGACTGACATATCTCAATAAATAAATGATCGCAATAATGTTTATAATAATACGAACATTTTTCATGTTGATAAATTTATTGTATTGTTTTACAATCGTAGATTATATAAACATGATTTGTATCACGGCCCCCTGGGAAGAAATCTAACTACAAAATAATGTAAAGTTGTACGTTATGCGCATGCGCAGAATAACAAGCATTCCAACATACACACACACACACACATACACATTCAAGCCACCGATATAGTCAAACAGTATCTGAACTGTCCCAGTATACCTACTTTTGCAATGTGACAGAAATGAATCGTCCTGCCGATATATTGCGGAAATCTTTGGTAACAAGCTTTGAATAAATAAACAAACATCGCTCATTTGGTCTCAGTTGGGGAGCACATTTGCGTTGAATGATATTCGAACCATTTTTGTTTCTCCAGCGTCGGCGAATTGTGATGGTGAGTGACGTAGAAGCTTGTTGCGCCGCACTTCTTTTTTTTCTTCTTCTTCTTCTTCCTGTAAAACTGCCTCATTCAATTATAAATATCATCGCAGTATTTCGGTTGTGATATGTGCAGGATTACTAGTCAAACGGGTTAACACCCTACTCTTTTCGAGGAATAGACTAGGTTCTTAGTGTGCATGAGGTGTGACTGTCACATAAACGGGACCTCCATTTATCGTCCTATCCGAGGGACGGACTATTTTCCGTGAATCATTTCCTGCATGGGAAGCACCGACGGGGGAGGCCGATAATATAACACACAACGAGAGTGCATTGAGCTCGAATTTATTGCGTGATAAATGACGAATTGTCCGATGGTTGGATTCGAACCGGGGATCCCGCGCTCCCAACTGAGCTTTAATACTCTGCGATCAGTTGATACTTGTCAAGAGGAACTGTGTATACACATTCACTAATTATAGTCATTATTTCTGCATGCCAATCATATCAAATCAGTTAATAAGGTGTTCTTCTTATTTTGTTTATCTTGGCAATCTTAGCAGTTATGTAGATAAAGTTGTATGGCGTGCTCTCATGAAGACCACAGCAGCGCTCTGCAGCGCCATCAGACTTTGATGATGTGTACAAACACGTTATGTGTACTACACATTGAACAGAATGAACAGTTTATCATCACAGATTTAGAAAGATACATTGCAGTACTTTCGGTGGCACTCTCTCATCAAGTCAAATTAACTCGAATATTTTCGTGTGATATGGACTGTTCCTGCCTAACATGTCTAATAAACACAGCTTTTCAAACATATAGATGTGACCGTCAGCATGGTCAGACTCTTTTTGTAAAAAAAAAAAGAAAGACAAAAAAAAGAAGAAGAAGAAACAAAATAAGTGTACCTAAAATCCACACTTGTGAATAGGTTGTCATCATTCCTTGTTATTCGTGCATTGCATCTATTGATTTATTCTTATTTATCTCATTCCCAAACTGCATATTTGTTATTTATTTATTTTTGTTCGTCTCACCATATTTTTCATAATTCTTCCATTACAGATAACCACATGACCAACCACTCAACTAAGGAGCAAAGTGACTGATCAGATTAAAGTAACACCAACGAATTATATATTTGCGGAAAGAGTGAAGTAAACGGAGAACAAAACAAAACCCGACATAATCATCCAGGAGGAATTCCACGTCCTAGACGAAGTCGAAGTCGACGCTATCATCGAGGAATTCGTGATTTGAGCTGAATTTGGGACATCAAAAAAGACGCAAAGCGTCATAAACAAATCCGCCACCATGTTGGAAGACAGTACAGCTTCGTCTACAATGGGAGGTGTATGTCGCCTGTGTACCGAGAGGAGAGGGACAGTCAATAATAACAACAACAACAATAATAACGCTAATTTGGCGGGAAATTTATCGAGTTGTCGAAATGTGTGCAGTCAATTCCATCAAAGATTAACGCCGTCGTGGTCGCGGATACTCTACACAACATGCATCATTTTAGGTAAGTCACTTTTATTTTGTTTGCAAACTCATCATCAATCTCTGTTGCTTCATTTTAGACTTCTTATAATATATTTATTAAACATGTTAAAGGGATCTAGTATAAATGCTATTTGCATGTTCAAAAAGTGATGAATGGTTGATAGCATGAGTATTATTGTGATCCGATATGTCCACTGAGTAATGTGTGAACATTTCCCGTTAAATGGATACTATATGGCCAAGTATGAGCGAAAATTCCACTTAATTTGTACACAGTTGTAACTTTCCAGTGGATAACGGAAAATCCGAAAACTTCAATCGTAAATATCCTTTTAATGAAAGGGAAATTTTGAAAAAACTAAACCCGTTCCATGCATATATTGCATACGAATACAACAAGGTATGAATGAACCGCTATAGTTCTTATGAGGATTTGTGGATTTGGACAATGTTACTAGCTGATCCCTTTAACGCGTGATGTAGCGTTATATTTTCAAAGTGTAGTATGTTCTATTGTTTTGATATTGTCTCATGTATTTATTGGTTTTGCAATCAATACCTAGTTTCCAGTGTTAGTATATTAATTTAGTTTCAAAACACAGCGTATAACAAATTAGTATCTTATTGTAGATAGATAGATAGATAAATGATATTTATTGCCTCATGAATGACAGTTTCGCAACTGAATTGCACATGAGTTACCGACGTTGAAAATAAACTGGGTTCCAAAAAAAAATTATCACTTTTTTAGAGCGACGCTCACTAAAATCCATAGCATCAAATTGAATCATATTTAGACACAGATAAGCTATCATTCTCCTTATGAAGCATATCCTAAAAATCAAAAGTTTGCTTTTACTAAAAATGAGAAAAATGCGATAGAATCACTACAGGTCACTTTTCAAAAATCACAGAAACTGCTCGCTGCGAACCTCCACGAAAGGGCGGTCTATTCAGAACTTTCAATAGCTATTCATTCAACTTCAAAGCGGGTTATGTAACCACTAGACTGGCTATTGTCCGTGCCGAGCTCTGTGCACGGAAGGCGAGCAGTTTCTGTGATTTTTGAAAAATGACGTCTTGCGATTTCACCTTATTTTATTCTTTGTTGACTAAAGCAAACATAATTTTTTTTAGATGACCTTGCTAAGGGGTATTATAGCTAATCTATGCCCAATTATGATTCATTTTTATGCTTTGGATTTTAATGTGTGTCGCTCTTAAGAAGTGATAAGTTTCTTTTGGAACCCAGTTTATATACATTGTAAAAATCACAGAACATTTAGTAATAAATAATCAAATCGTGTCTTGTTACTATTGCCTAAATACCATAAACAATTAAAAACAGTTAATTAACATAATTCTTAAAAGAAAATGTATAAACGCAATTATATACTACCATATAGACTGAACCAATTATATAACAGTTCTTTATATTTCAATGTTGCGTTTGTGGGTATAGTGGGAAGATAATCAACCATAGCAGCAAGAGCAGGGGTATGAACAATTGAAAAGGAGAAAGGTAAAGAGAAATGATAGGTGAGAGAGAAATATACTGAGAGAGTAGATAATGAAATGCTGAATTGTCATCACAAAGGAAGACAAACGAGAAAACAAAAGACGTTCGATAAAAGCAGATAAGTAGGGAAGTCCCAGGCCTCTATAAATTCATTTTTTCTTCAAATTTGTACAATATATTTATTTTACAATGCAAAGGTACAAAAATACTCATAGAATGCCAAGATAATAAATATTAAATGTAACAGTTACGATAATTACATATGTAAATTCATATTATTTTTCAACATATACAGAGTGTTTCGAAAAAAGCGGAACCCAACTTCCACCAGCAGTATCTCGTCTAATAAACATAATTATATTTATGGCAATATGTCATATGAAAGGTTAATTCATGATCTTTCGTTTGATACCAAATATGCTTCGATAGCGTCATGCATGAATGAATATAAATTACTTTAACAAATTGATGTAAAAAGTAGTTGCGCACAAGAGTAGAAAGTTATTGTTTTATGCAATGCAAATCATGAAACAAAGAGAAAGTCAAGTGATATTTCATGGTGTTTCTGTATCCATAGCTTGACATTTATTTAATTTCGAAAAGAGTTGAGGGTCCATAATTATCCCCAATGTCCTTCTACATGACCCGCTTGTCTGTCCGCACAGTTTTGTGCTCGTGTCACCATGGCTCTCATAACCCGTCTGACCACATTCCCCTGCTGGCACGAGGCATCGAACTCCCGGATGATGCGATTGCGAATGTCTTATGTATCTTTCGGCTGAGTGATCTAGACCTTCGTCTTCATATGATCCCAGTGTTGTCCGAATGGACCTTCTCCTCTCAGAACAACCCTTGTTTAGATTCAGACTAGTCCCTTCCATTTCATACTTCCTCATATTCCCCCAAAATGTGGATCTTGAGGGTGTATCACAATCGGGGAATTTATGGTAAAAGCCCCAGCAACTTGCTAGAGACTCCCAGAGCAATTCCACTTAATAACTAAAAAAAACCACGCTGTTCAGTGGTCAGTTGCATGGTCAGAGGCAAGGCACTGATTTAGGAAGTATCTCCATGTCCATTTGTGTACAGTTTAAGAACGATTGAAAAAATAGGATTATAAGACAAAAGAACAAAATTAAAGGTTTCAATGAATTAACATTATTTGCGACCATGCGACTGTGTTGATCAGTAGATCTAAATCTCGTGCGCAAAGCAATTATAGCATTGCTAAATCAAAAGGTTTGCAGTTTGATAACCACAAGCTCAATAATTAATAATTAATAATATGGTATCATATGAAAGAGTAATAAATTATCTTTGCGATGGCATATTGCGATAAACACAGTTATGTTTATTAAATGAGATATTGCTAGTGGAAGTTGGGTTCCGCTTTTTTGTAACCACTCTGTATATACATTTAAAAAATGGCAAAGAGCTTGCAGATCGCAAAAGAAATGTAACGAATTTAAGACAAGAGGAGAGTAGATTTATATTACACTTAGTATACATGTTATAAGGGGATAATAGAGGGAAAGAGAAGACCATTTGACATTTCAAATGGAAACTTTATTTATAGAACATAAACACAATCAAAATGCCCAATAAAAGACATTTGACATTATTCAAAATAGAAAACCTACTGAAATCGAAATTCCTGTTGGTGCACTTTCTCAGAAATTACAATACTGATGTTTGACAAAATCGTTTTCCTTTTCATATACCTGGGAATTTTCACAATAAAAAACTATTACAATCGAGCCAGTTCAACAACATTTAAAGGGATAGTTGCATTTTGTGTAAAGAGAGTACAGTTTTGTTCAAACTGAATTTTAGTAACCAAAACCTGCCCCATTACATTACAAACTAATAGGGTGCATCATTCTGCGCATTCCATATGGTGCGAATTAGAACCGTTATTTTGTTAGTTACTGCGTGATGTGTGATCAGCGCCTATAACATGTATAAGCCGGACCTGGAGTGTGGTGTGGACGCTCGCATGGTCGTTAGGGGGAAATAGATCTTCCCTTTTATTTTCATAAATTTCGTTTATTTTGTTCTTCGTGCCCCTCCTCCAAGTTTCCCCTGTACTATTTTGTCTTGTTGTACCTTATTGCGTTGACCCCATTTTCTAGGCGACGTTGAACTAGCGCGATCCCGAAAAAGCAGTATTATTTATTTATTTTCTGTCTGGTCATACAACTCCTAGTGTATACGTGACTTCGACTAAAATGCAAAGAAGTAATCTCGTCTAGGGCCAGATGTCACTCAAAATTAGTTTTGTCTTCTTTTTTCTTTCTGTCATTTGATTTGGGATGTGCTCTTTGACTTAGTTGGATTTGGGATGTGCTCTTTGACTTAGTTTGATTGTTTATTTGTTTTCTGCTGATATAATAAGATATGACATGTATTTGGGTTGTGCTGCGCAATGACATACACTCACTCTGGCCTATAAATAAATTAGGGCGCTGTGTTGGGGAGGAGGGGGGGTGGGTTGGGGGAGGGGGGTAAGCCCTCCCCCCCAAAACATGAACATATCGTATAATGACTAATTATATTGATACGCCTTTTTATTGATTGACCATTTTAATATTATAATGTCAACATTCCAAGAATACAATTTTTTTTTTATTGTGGGGGGGGGGGGGGGGGAGGCACTTGGGGGCACGTGAACCAGGCCCCCGTAGTTACGTCTATTATATAATAAAGGTGCGTATGTGCGTGTGTACGTGTGTTTGACTGCTTACTGCAAATTAAATCACAGTTCTCTTTGAAATAACACATGACTAGGTCGCAATTTCAAAATTTCAATCATGGATGTTTCAATGATACCACACTTTAGAGTATATACATTATTTGCTTTAAATTTATTTACTGTCAAGTTACATGCTTACCACAACATTATCCTTAAGTAAGAGGCGGACTTATCGATGCCGTGGTTGGAATTAATTATCAAATTAATCGTGAAAACGACTGCTAAATTCAAGTTCATTTTTATGTAATTCCATTCGTAATTTTAATAACACATCATAATTAAACACGTAAACAAAAATCATATAGCGAAAGCCAAACCCAAACAATATAGTTGTGGAAACCGGCAAGAAGAAAAAAATGTATTTTATGCTGGTCTTTTTATCAGTGCGGCTGTTTTGATGAGCAAAACATGTTACAACGCCATGGTGATCCCCGTAGCGACTGGAAAATTTAATTAATCTACTGACCACATAGTACATGTTGTATATGTCGCGGTTTAGACTTCACAATATGATCGATTCATCGATTTTACGCGGACTGCGGATTTTCCAAGAAGTCCTCCGCCAAACATTGTTTAAGTAGAAATTTCCTTTTATTTCATTTTGTTTCTCAGAAACTGGTGCCAACTCTCATAAATAATAATGATAAACTTCTGACCTCGGAAAACGGTTAGGCCATGTTAGCGACGTAATGAACGCAGTGATGTTGAAGGATATGTACGGACGGCCCTACTGACATGGAAATGAATAGATGGGGCTCAACCCTGAACATGTTCAACATGTTTTCAGCGAAAGATGGGATAAATTACGTATAAACTGAACTGTTTTCCCCCTCTCGACTCCGCTTCATAATGCATGTAATACGGCGCTGATCTGAGGAATTACCCCTGTTTAGCTGTAAGCCAATCAAACAACAGCCAATCAAGAAATTTGTTTGTCTCAGTGCTTGTGCGTGCAGCGCTGCACATGAAGTTGGTAAGGCCAATCAAATGATGGCATTGAGCTACGGTAAAATCGACTCTAATATAATAATGTTAGTTTGGCATCGCGATAGCTGCCTCACGTCGGCACCATAATTCAAGTGGATCATATACATTATAAAGTGATTGAATGAAAATGTTGCTGGAAAACTAACACAAATCATGAGCGCATGATCATGCAAATAGGAATTTGTTTTATTAAGATAATTCAGAGGATGGCCGTGACAGCGATTTAACCGTAAATTGATTAGACTAAACGATCAATCAATGAATCAAATGTACATTGACTCAAAAGACGAACGCATAGAAGCAAACAAGCACCAGCTGATTTCATGGGGGGCTTCCCAAGGCTGTTTATGATCAATAAGTCGTGATTGTCAATAAGCGATTGAACACTTCGCCCTTGAACGCAATTTGTATCGGGGCCTCTTTAAGAGACATTAATATCACAAATGTCTCTTCATTTTTGTTATGATATTCTTTCAAGTTTCGAATGTTTTAAACAAGAATATTTGTATAATAACTGAATCACACTATAGGTTGTCACTTGAGAACGGTATGTCCCTGAACGGTATGATTTCACTGCCGTCAAAACCATCATGACTGTCTTGCTCCTATTTTTTCATTTAATTTATTTATCTATAACTTAACCCATTCAGGATTGGTCCCGAAATGGGCTCGTGTCAATGGAGAATACATGTTATAGCAAACTCAATCAGTCCTGAGCGAGTTAAGTGTTTTTTTTTATATAGTTTACTAAAAAGGGTTACCCCATTTTTCTAAAGACATAATTCATATTATCATGACATTGAAGTCTTCCACTGTAATGAGGTACGTAGATCCTTAAATGAGTGACGTTTGTCATCAATTTGGCTTTTTTTTGCAGAAACTGTCATAATTGAAATGCATAATTCAAAAAAGATATTTAGTTTTAATGATCGAATTACCAAGAGTTTTGTTAAAATACTATCGAAAAAATGCTGCTGCTTTTACTACCATCATACTCTTTATTCATAATATCATTTAATGCTCAAATTAATGAATGCTCATGCTCTTTCATTTCTTTGATATATCTATAACTTTACCCATTCAGGACTAGTCCCGAAATGGGCTCGTGTCTATGGAGAATACTTGTTATAGCAAATTCAATCAGTCCTGAACAAGTTAAATAGGATTTTTTTTGTTTTTACTAGAAAGGGTTACCCCCATTTTCAAATATAATTAATATAACCATGACATTGAAGTCTCTGACTGTAATGAGGTATGAAGGTCACCTTAAATGAGTGACGTTTGTCATCAATTAAGGCTTCTTTTTTTTTGCAGAAACTGTCAGACTATGAAATGTATCATTCAAAAAAGATATTTAGTTTTAATAATCGAATTACCAAGAGTTTTGTTAAAATACTATCGAAAAAATGCTGCTGCTTTTACTACCATCATACTCTTTATTCATAATATCATTTAATGCTCAAATTAATGAATGCTCATGCTCTTTCATTTCATTGATATATCTATAACTTTACCCATTCAGAACTAGTCCCGAAATCAGCCTGTGTCTATGGAGAATACTTGTTATAGCAAAATCAATCAGTCTTGAACAAGTTAAGTAGGATTTTTATTTTATTTTTTAATAAAAAGGGTTACCCCATTTTCGAATAAAATTAATATAATCATGACATTGAAGTCTCTCACTGTAATGAGGTATGAAGGTCACCTTAAATGAGTGAAGTTTGTCATCAATTAAGGCATTTTGACAGAAACTGTCAGAATATGAAATGTAAGATACAAATGTACTTTTCAAAAAGACATTTAGTACCATGAGTTTTGTTAAAGTACTAACAACAAAAAAATGATACCATCAGCTTTTACTACCATCATGCTCTTTATTCATGTAGAATTATTTAATGCTCAAATTAAAAAGAACATTTTTCATCACTAATATAAATTATACTACACGTATTACCGTTTATATGATTTATATATTACCTTACTCTATTCAAGTAGCGAGCTTTGACCTGGACCTGTATTTATATTGCTCCTTTTGTTCATGTTTTTGTTTAATGTGCAATAAAGTGATGAAAAAGAAACAAAATAGTACGCACTTTTTCAGTTAGATTTTTAGCGGGTTTTAGTTTGAATTTGTCTCGATAACGTTGACATGTTTTTAGCTATATTTTTACAATGATTTATACCAGGAAAACACCTCCACAGAAAACACATAACATCGCTTTTTCTAACATTAAACATGTATTTGAAACAATTTAACTGTCAAGAGAAACAATGGAATATGTCGGTATAAACGGCTTATAACAGTATATTATAATGCATCGGAAAATATTCGTTTTTAAACTGTTCCTGTTGATAAATATTTATGATGAGTTTTTGTTGTTGTTGTAAAAACAGTTGAACATGTTATTTTGGACTAACAAGTCATAAAATAGTCATAGTTTATAATTATTTATTGACTATAAAATCACTCATTCGCCTTCCCCAGTCATTTTTTTAAATCAGAACAAAACAGACCCCCTGAGAGAAAATTAATGATAATTGATTAAAGTAGAAATCTTAAAACTATAACATAATACATTATATAAATGGTGATGATTTCCTATTTTAAAGGGGTAGTTTAGTTTTGGTAGAGAGGGCGCTGCACATCACAATTTTGTTGTGAGGTAATGAAAAACTGAGTGTCGAATTTGAGAGAACATGCAATTTTAATGGCAGAATAAACTTTATTTGGTCAAAATCGACCCAGAAACGGCTGAAATATCAATAAATATATCTAATCTTCTAATTATTTGGGGCCCAAATAATTAGACGATTTTTTAAATTTTTTTTTTAAATGCTTGCATTTTTTCAAAAATTGTCAAAAGTGTTTTTTAAATAGTTGTTGATGATCTCTCTATTTAATTATTATTTCAATAAAACATCACATGCATAATTTTGTATGAAAAATGGTTGAAACCAATGCCTTTTTAGAAAGCGCCCTCTTGTGTTTTAATGGCTCTTTTTGAATGATAACGGGCTTTTTACTTAGTCGTTTGTAATTTTGTATACCTTTCGAGCATGGTGGAGTTATAACTATTAGTTTATAATGTTACTGTCAAGGTTTGGATACTAAAGTTCAGCCTTACCAAAACTGTACTACCCCTTTAAGAACTTGTTTATGTTACAGTATTTAAAATACTTTAGCCGGATATGCATTCTTTTTCGATCTGAACTAAATTATCGATAGTTGTTTATTTAAATAAACCTGCCATCAACAGATAACACCACATTAAACATTCCACAGTTTTACAGTTTTTAAAATAACTTTTAGTATTTATTGTTTCCCTTTAAAGCATTTGGGTATAAATATAACATCAAGACACAAAAGGACGTCGAACTATATAAAAACTGCTATTACTTAATTCAATCCATTCATACGCAGTACGCAGGTATAATCATACACTAAAATCCACCTGTCAATGAAAATCAGCTAAATAACCTCGTAATATTTCAGGCGATGATTCAGAACGAATGCTTATCACTTTAATTTGAATTAAAGGAATAAAAAAAGATATACATAGAAACAATAATATATACATTCTCCTGTCCCAGAACATTTGATAGAAATTATGTAATTGCTTAAGCGGAGAGGAGTTGATTAAGATGATTTCGTGTTGGTGTGACATTTAAATCTTCATGGGGTTGTTTCATTTCAAGGGCGTAGAGGGTGGGAGGGGTGATGGTTGGGTGGGGGGGGGGGGGGAGCACCACATATATATCCCCATCTCCTTCCCCGTGCAGGGGAGTCCAAAACTAAAGAAGTTCGTATTACCATATACATGTAAACTGGGCTCCAAACGAAACTTATCACTTTTTCAGAGCGTCACACATTAAAATCCAAAGCATAAAAAGTAATCATAATGGGGCATAAATTAGCTATAATACTCCTTAGCAAGCTCATCTAAAAAAATATATGTTTGCTTTAGTCAACCAAGAATAAAATAAGGTGAAATCGCAAGAGGTCATTTTTCAAAAATCACAGAAACTGCTCGCTTTCCGGGCACAGAGCTCGGTACGGACAATAGCCAGTCTAGTGGTTACATAACCCGCTTTGAAGTTGAATGAATAGCTATTGAAAGTTCTGAATAGACCGCCTTTCGTGGAGGTTCGCTGCGAGCAGTTTCTGTGATTTTTGAAAAGTGACCTGTAGTGGATTCCATGGCATTTTTCTCTTTTTTGGCAAAAGCAAACTTTAACATTTTCAGATATGTTTCATAAGGAGAATGATAGCTTATCTGTGTCTAAATATGAATCAATTTGATGCTATGGATTTTAGTGAGCGTCGCTCTGAAAAAGTGATAAGTTTCTTTTGGAGCCCAGTTTATATTGATCTGGATTGCCATCACTGGCACATTAAAGACCTGCAAAATTCGTTCACACTTAATGATTTCTGGAATTTGTCTAGCCCTTTGAACAGTTGCCATGTGTTACTGGAGGTAAACTCGTCTCTCGTCATTATCAAGGCAAATCGCTACGCATATATTTAGTGGAATCCATACAAAACATATATCTCGACATTGGTATAAGGTTAAAGATAAGGTTAAAGGTTAAAGATAAGGTTAAACTGATCACTAGGGAAAAGGTTTAAACGGTTTCTAGCAAAACGGTTTAATTAACCATTTAGCAGTCATGCCATGCAATGGTTACACTGGGTACAAGTAGTTCGTGCGCCCGTTTGCTCAAACATATTCCACTGCTGAGAAGTTAGATCATTGGTTTTTGCTCCCAGTGCCACCGTGCGTGTGTCATGTCGGTGGGAAGTGTTCAGTTCCCCCCTCGCCTCGGGTACCCCCTACCTCCTTCAATGCCTAAACTAGTAACACAGATCTGCATATGTGGGTCATTATGGAGATCAGGCCGTGAGAGTATAATGGTGCTTGCTATTTCGCCCCAGTTTCTCACTTTCTTGTTGACAATGGTATAACTCCTATTATTAACTCTATTTGACACGTAAACAACCATCATTTCCATCAGCATAACTGTAAGGAGGTTTCATACACATGCTAAATAACACCAAAGTAAACATGTTTGGTCATGCTATCATTAGGAAAAACTCGCTTAATTTGTATATTATACGATTCTCCAACGATTTCTAGTTGCCCCCGGTATTATCATTTCGAAACGTAGACAATCATTGGGTCATTATTTTCATGACTGGAAGGAGGTTTTCACAAACAGCACATGAATTGCATAATTTGCATTATTTGGGTCACGTCATGAATAGATATATACAGACAAATAATTAGCTCGCATCATTGTGTGTGGTAATCCGCCAATATCATATATGACATGTATGACTAAGCCTGAAAGGAGGAATGACAAATTACAAACAACCCCAAATCAACATCTAGGCAAAATCGGGGGGGGGGGGGGGGGGGGGGGGAGGGGGTTAATGGGGTAGTTCAGTTTTGGTATACAGGGCACTTCAATTACTTTTTTGGTAATAGACGTGTTCTTCAGATCGCACTGTGTATATATGTGCCATTATGTATGGAGTGTCAAACTGAGTGTCAAGTTTTAAAGACCATACAATTTTAATGACAGAATAAACTTTATTTGATCAAAATCTGTTCAGAAACAGCTGAAATATCAATAAATATATATACGATCGGAATAAATCTGGGTTTATTCGATGAGTTAAGAAAAAACAAAATAAAATGCTTACACTTTTTCAAAATGTTTCAAAAGAGGTTTAAAATAGTTCTCTATTTAATCAATACTTCAACAAAACATCACATGCACAATAACCAGTGCGTTTTTATAGAGCGCCTTATTGTGTTTTAACAGCTCCTTTTGAATGATAACGGGCTTTTTACTTAGTTTGTAATGTACGGTGCAGATTTTGGTTACTAAAATTCAGTTTGACCAAAACTGTACTATCCCTTTGAATGTTTATATTAATTAGGTTTAAACGATATTATCTACCATCATACATTTCTCAATATTCTCTTGAAATCACAATTATTTGAAACATCAACAATCAAAATGTTTTATATTTTTTATTTACAGTACATAATTAAAAGGTGTTTTCACAAACAACTGCAAAGTCGAAATTCATCCGAATATTGAGATAAGAGGTTTACATTCACTATTTAGATCTGCAGAAACTGCATACTGCGTACTGCATAACACTGAGCCAGTGTGTATTCCGCACCATAAGCAAAATGGCAATTCGTGTACAATGGCGTATGAATTACGAAATACGATAAAGATAAACAAAAATGGAGACATGTTGAGAGAATGGGATGGAGTTAAACAATAATGATAATGTAGGTTTATCATTTAGAGTGCGCCGTATATATTATGTGTGCACTGTTCAGAGGCGCATTTGCCATTAACTACTAGTGTACGGTTCAAACATGGACATTTATATAGCGCACCATCTTAACTCCCTATGGAGCATACCAGACCGAGCTGCTCTATGCTTTTGCTATTCTATCACCCGATCAACGGTAACCATTATTTGAGGTATATCGAGCAGCAGTGTGAATTAAATACCATGCTGAAGGACATTAATGCAAGGGCATAAATGGGTTTCGAACTCGGGGCCTCATGATTAAAAGTCAAGCGCCTTTCCAAGCGTGACGTCACTGCAACACATCCACACAGATATGATGAACATAGGGAGAGGGTGGGGTGCATGGGGCGTGTGGGATGGGCATTATGATGGAAGACAGATAGAGATGGGATGCCCTTTAAATTTGTAAAGGGCTAGTTCAGGTTTGGTATAGAATGCGCTTCAAAAAGAAAATGTGTGAGGTAATGAAAAACTGACAGAATAAACTTTATTTGATCAAAATCGGTTCAGAAACAGCTGACATATAAATAAATATATCCAATCGGAATAAACCTGGGGTCCCAGGTTTATTCGATGAGTTAAGAAAAACAAAATAAAACGCTTACACCTTTTTCAAAAATGTACCTTTTCAAAATTGTTCAAAAGGTGTTGATGATCTCTCGATTTAATCATTATTTCAACAAAACATCACATGCACATTTGTTTTCATAAAAAATGGTTTAAACCAATGTATTTTTAGAGAGCGCCCTCTTGAGTTTGAACGGCTCTTTCTTTAATGATAACGGGCATGGTAGAGTAATAACTATTATTTTGTAATGTAGCCTAATTGTGCAGGTTTTGATTACTAAATTTCAGTTTGACCAAAACTGTAATATCCCTTTAAACCGTTCTACCTAATAGTAATAACGAGTCATCAATATATCATCCTGCTCTAGTTTGTTGTTGGGTACCAATCCATCCGATGTTTATTATTACAAAGTTACCCCAGTGTTTTATCATCTTAGATTGTTTATTTACTAAACCTAACGGGTTTGTCAAACAGGTAGTAATAGCCTCTTCCAAGTTGTATCAGCTGGCATGGTTGGGTTTGGCTTTGTTATGGCCCAAGACCGGATTCTACCCCCTGTACATTATTGTTATAGCCCCCAACGTACTACAACATTTAAAATATACGAAGCTGATATAAAACGGTATGAAAAAAAAATAAAATACTGTCTTATTATCCTTTATCTTTTTATTGTTTGTATATATTTTTTTTTACAAAATCTTTGATGGCGCCCCCAAAGTTTATATTACAAACACATGCAGCCGAGAGTAGATAGAATGCATAAGCAATACATTTTGCTCAATTACAAAACATGCATTTATTAGTATGCTGCTGTTAGCATAGGACTTTATTCTATATGTTCGTATCTTATCTTGATTTAGAAGTAGAACCTTTACTTACCGACCGATGATCAAACTTTATGGGATTTCACTCATCGTGTATCGAATTAAATCGGTATTTAGACATGTCAGATGAAGACGGACGAATAATAATATCATAGGGTAATTTTGTTACTATTGTGGCGATTCCAAATCTGATTTCAGCAGACAAATGCAAAGACAAAAATATATTGGACAATTAGCAAGTATTCACATGGTTTGAATTGAGATCACTTTCCTCAAAGTATTAAAACATTCATTAACATGGTGATCATTGTACTATATAGAGTAAATAGTCTTGAGTACCTTAGATAAAGTGGAGCCATACAACATGAAATATAACCTCACTTGGGTCAAAGGTCATCGCGTGGACTTCCGTTCGATGGGGGGGGGGGGGGGGGGGAATTCAGAGGTCAACCGAGACTGCGTACTTTTCAGCATTTACAAATAACACACATTTTTGTATCGTCCCCATTATTGCTCAACACTCCGGTAAGCCTTGTAACTCGGTCGTATATCAGCCATATTTGATGGTTTTCTAAACATAACGTAATCCTCGCGTGTTTACGATGCTTGATATATGCCCATAACGATAAAACGGTATGACAATGACCCCACGGAACGATACTACCTGAACATTCGAGCGTCGTTTGGCTTGGGAGCCGGGGAAAAAGATACGAGAAGAAAGTGTACGCATGTCAAGAAGAGCCACAAAGCGAGAGAAAATGAAAGATCGGGCAAGAGCGGTAAAAATGAAGCCGTCACGAGAAAATATTTTAGCTAGACAGAAACATGTGCATTATTTCGTTTGTTTTACTCAATTCTACTGAATTATGCGGTTATTGTCATTTAACCTATATGTAAAATGAAGAAGCGGATACACAAAAATGTTTCGTTTTCCATGCATTTACGCTGTTGTATCGTTTCAAATCGTTTAACAGAGGTTTATAACCTTTTTGATTGCCCAATTATATGGAACATATTTTAACCAATTACATTCGTAATCGAGTTCGCTCCCAATTGTTGCTCAGTGAAGAATACGGGACGCGTTGAAAGGTCGTAGTGTCCGGTCACCCACCGTCGTCTCGATCCGCGCGCGCAAATTCGCTAACCGGAACAGCAACATTAACATGATGGAATACCACTCTGTCTGTTATCCCTGCAGAGCGAAGCTCGCCATAAGCCTTAAACAAACTACCAGCTCCAGCTCCTTGCAAATCGCAGACGTAATAGACGAAACCAAGAAGACAAATTTATGAATGCAAAAGGCAAAATCGAGCTCTGATTTATGATGTCAGCACATCAAGCCCAATCAGAGTCGTTCAAATTGGCGCCACAACGGCTAGTGGAGAGTGAAACTGACGTCACAGGTGGGATGGAAGCGAGCCGCGCTTACCTCACTGCCCACCTTTAACACATTTAGTACAAATGTCCCAAATCTGCCCCAGACAACACACATAATTCTCACTGAGCTGCGTACCCCTCTGACAAGCTACGAGTTAACGCGCTCAGGATCTCAGTACAGTGCCATGTAAACTACGTATAGTTTTACCATGAACGGTTTTACTATTTCAGTATGCACCCCTTTAGTAGTCAGACGGTTAAAGGAGACGGGACATAATAAGGGCACGGACGATAGAGCGATAAGAGTTACTTGCCCGAGAGGTCATACGAGGTCGGCGGTTCCAGAAAGCCTTTGAGAGGTCGTGTCTTGGACAAGACTAGCCATCACTTCGATTCCTAAACATGGTGAATATACATTAAATATACCGCGGTATATTAGCACTAAATGTGTTAAAGGTGGGCAGTGAGGTACAGAGTAAAAAACAAAACACAGCGGAACCCAAATGATGATGAATAGTATCAGCATTTTGCTGGAGAGCGATTTCACTCAGTGATGAGAGAACATGCTGTTTAGTGTTCAGTTGCCTGGTCAGGCAAGGCACTTGACAACGTTTTGACAACGATTAGAACAAGACAAAATAACAAAAGGAAAGGTTTTAATAAATTACCACTTCTCGTGACTGTGTTGTAAAATAGATCAATCTCTCGTGTGCAAAGCAATTTGGGTATTGCTAATTTATTTAAAATCTCACTCATAATACCTATGGTATCATATGAATGATGAAAACATTATCTTATGATATAAACATTATTGCAATACATATAATTATATCTATTTAATGAGATATCACTTGACAAAATTGGGTTCCGCTTTTTCTGAAACACCCTGTATAGGCAGTTGGTGTCTTTCTTAGAACTGCTAGAAGGCGTCGTTCGAGAATGCATGGAATTAGAAAGGTTTGGGTATATATGAGCATCTTCCATGGATATGCCTGTGGCCTTGTCAAGCGCTGTCGTTTGAGGGCAGTAAACATGGACATTGGATAATGTAGGTTTAGAAATGCAATAAGAAGTTCAGATTCAGAATCTATAATCTCATGGATGTGGATATATTTTGCGTGTTCATAACGATACCTTGATAAACAATCTCTTAAAGGGATAAAGTAACATTGTCCAACTCCGAATTCACAAAACTTACGCAGAACTCTATATAATAGTGGTTCTCTCATACCTTGTTGTATTTATATTACCAATATAAACATGGAGCAGGTTTTTGTTTCGAATGTCCCTTTCGTTAAAAAGATATCAACGATTGAAATGTTCATACGTTTGTTTTATTATCCACTGGAAAGTTATGATTGTGTAAATGTGTACACAGTCATTGTAATGAGTTAGCGAATATTACTTTGCATTTCGCTTATTACTCGGCACTTTAACATCAATTCAACGTGATTTTCACACAATACTTTATAGTCATGTTAGTGGACATAACTATCAGATCACAACAATACAGATTTGTATCAACCATTAATGTCATCAGAGTTACTAGATCCCTTTAAATAAATACATTCAGTACAGGGAGCCGTTTTGCCTAAATAGTCCCACATAGGCTACTGATATCCTTGGCGGAGGTTTTTGACTTCTTTGTATTTTACTAGTCCCCCGCCCAAAAACAAATCCCAATTGTGTGTGTTTGTTTTAATTATTATTATTTTGTTTATACATGTATATTGGAAGTAGTTTAATTACCAGTTTTCAATTACTATCTTTAACAGCGCTAACTGATGGGGCACTTGACATGGGGTATAGTCTGTATATCATAATGTTCATCTGTTATCACTCAGTCGGTGCTGTATCAATAAACACACCGCATTGTAACGCCACTCTCGCTCTGTTTTCTCAAGTCGCGCTCGGAATGTTATTAGTCAATTTTAAAAGCTCCAATGTTTACACTTTAGTTTAGACTTCCACCAGTTGTTTTCATCATCATCATCAATCCTTTTCACAATTTGATACTGAAAGTTAATTCAAAGCAAACAAAAGAACATCATTTTATACAAATGTGATTGAATGGAAACGTACCAGGAACGGTTTTCGATTGTTTGAATGTCTATCAGAATCACAAATAAATCCAGATTCAATATTAACAAACAGGAAATTATAGTACATCATTAATCGAAATGTAACACATTATTTTTGAAGTTCTCTATTATGTTTTGTTAGCATCTGTATCTCTATATAATCTCTGTGGCGTCTAAATCCATATATAGCGCTCTAGATCCCGATCACGGGAAAACTGTCCAATGAGTCAATTAGGCATATGTTTGTACGCATTGTGAGTGACGTATATTTATGCGACTTTACGGTCACCGAAAAGATTAAGAGCGCAAGAGATTACTGTATACAGGATTATATGCGCGCTCGCACGGAATCGCGGAGTGGCGCTTTGCATGCACTAGTAACTAGTTCACTATAAGAGTATGTGTAGTATGTGTGCGCTCCCCTTTTACGTGTCTTGTATTTGATTTTCAATTTGACCCCGCGTCCTTTTGTAGTTCACGAGGTCCGAAATGTAAAAGAAATATATATCAAAATATTCACATTGATTCTGAATTCCGGGAAAAAGGTATAACATTCACATTTGTTCAAGGGATGGATGCAATAGAGAGAGAAATATAGATTTACATACAGATATATAGCTAGCTAGATACGTATACAAAATTATGATATCTAGACTGATAAATAGATAAATTAATTTACCAAAGATATATAGATATATAGATAGATGGATAGATATAAAGATGGGTAGTTGGAAATATAGAGGTATAGTATAGATACGTGTATTATATATATGAATACATAGTGTAAACAGATAGAGAAATATTGAATTAATAAGAGTAGGAAGCATAGTGAGAGAAAAATTGAAATAACAGTCAATAAATCAAATTGATAAAGCAAATTATCCTGCACAAAGCAGATAATCCATGAATGGAAACGTATAACAATCGATATTTTCCAATCGCCGCAAGCGTTGTTAATATTACGCGATCAATATTAAAGGGATAGTACAGTTTTGGTCAAACATACTTTTAGTGTCTTAAATTTGTAAGTTATCATAAAAAAAACTCACAGTTCGAATTCAATGGTGCTTGAATGGTAGAACAAATTTACAAACAGCTAAGTAAGACTTATCACGCAAAAAGCAGCCGTTAAAACACAAGAGGGCGCTCTCTAACAACATTGGTTCCAACCATTTTTTATTAAAAAATTGTGAATGTGATATTTTGTTAAAAATATATTCAATAGAGAGAGCACCACCAACTATTTGAAAACCTCTTTGGTAGATTGTTGAAAAAGTGTATAGGCATTATATAATATTGTTCTTATTAATGTGGGTCCCACATTTATTCTCATCGGATATATTTTGTGTGCGAGCTTAAAATTCGTATTATTTTCATCGTAATGATAGATTCGATGTTTGTTTTGGGTGGGCTTCTATTTAACCCACATCTTCGCAGACAAACCATCTTATATAAACGACAGAACAATATTCTTTATATACATCTATTCCTGCCCATTTATGATTTTGGAAAATGTGTGCAAACATAATAACATGCGACTTGAATCGAGTCTACAAAACTGTCTGGCTTGGATCCTCACTGGAAAGTGTGAAACAATTATTCGAAGAATGATTGTTTAAGTTAAACAGAAACTGGTAGTCACTTTGGTCTAGAGATAAATAAACGAACCGCCGTGGTTGCAATAAACATATCGGAAGGAGTAGCGGCCTCGTAACAGGACACCAGTCTGTATGGATGTGGTTCTGTTTCATGGAAGGTTAAAGGTAAACGAAACGCCGGAATTTCCGCTTACTGTTGGTACTGATAGGTATACATTATTGATGTAAATTCAGTTACTAATAATTGAAATAATCAATATTGTTAAAACCACTATCAACTGTCTTGCCAGGCACTGGAGGCTGCCATGTTTTCCAACTGTACCATATGAAACGTCATCTGGGCGCATCTGAGCGTGCACTAACAAAAGAGGGTTATGTAGCCGCGGTTGTTTAATCTGCTGCTATGTCAGTGGTAACGTAAAACGCTTTTGTTAGTGCCAATCAAAATGCTGTTTCATGCAGCATCGGTTGGAAAACATGGCAGTCTCCAATGTTCAGTCGTAACAGATGAAAGTGGGTGAAAAACATTGATTATTTCCGTCATGTCCCTTATTTGTGATAATCAAGATGAAATATACTTAGACGGGAATTACGCACTTATCACTAACGGCGAACAATGTTTTGCTCAAACTTCTTACAATTACAATTGATTCTCACCTTGCGAAACTAGTGCAGCTGCTTCAAATATATGGGCACTTGTTTGCATGTTACGGTTAAAGGGATAGTTGAGTTTTGGTAAAGAGAGTACAGTTTTAGTCAAACTGAATTTTGATTACCAAATCACGCACCATTACATTACAAACTAACTCCACCATGCTCGAAAGGAATACAAAAATTATAACTGACTCGGTAACCAAACTGACTTTACCAAAACTCAACTATCCCTTTAACCGTTATATTGCCAGCCATACTACAACACTATTATACAGAGTGATGTTCGTATATAGAACAACAGAACAATACGCATGTTTAAATAACCGGCTTGCCCGTCATACATGCGTGTATATGACAATTTATGAGTTAAAACAAATGACGTGATTTATGAAAGTGAAGGTCAGAAAACCGGAACAAATGATTCCTGACGTCATCGTAAAAGCTTTCACTTACATTTTGTTTTATATATATGGCACGAACATTCAATTCATCACGAAATCTTCTCTTTGATGGTAGAAGCGATAAAAAAAAGTAACTTAGTTTACGTAACAAATGTCGAAAAGTATAACCGCAAAGTCAAAATGAAAAGCGTGAAATAGTACTGATGTATGATATGAACTAACGGAAACGATTAGGGTAAGGCAAACAATGTAAAGTGAGAGATACGTTTCTTATGCCACTTCGAGACAAGGATAGATTGTAGCTATCATGAAACGCGAATCATTCAATCCGATATACTCTTATGGCGCGCATCTAGTGTCGTAAACAAAATATTGTCTAACGCTGTCTTGTATGCAGGATGCAAGGTCGCCCCAGGCTTTATAGCTGATAGTCTCTTCTTGGATATTTGAATATCGCAATTGGTTCCGTTTGAAGTAGGAGCTTTTGAATACATAATTTATTATACATGATAGTCTTGGAAAGAAAGAATGAATGAATGAATGAATGAATGAATGAATGAATGAATGAATGAATGAATGAATGAATGAATGAAAGAATGAATGAACGAATGAATAAATGAATGAATGAATGAATGAATGAATGAATGAATGAATGAATGAATGAATGAATGAATGAATGAATGAATGAATGAATGAATGAATGAATGAATGAAATCATCATGACTGAACTAATGAAAGATAAGATGATGTTGGACTTCCCAAACTGACAGGCTAGATATTCTGATTGCCTACCTATTGTAATCATACATTAAAACAGATCTACACACCCAAAAAATAAAGGGGACTAAAGGCACCCCGCATGCACTTCCGGCGCATATGACACTGCCCCAACTACTGCTACTACCACTACTAAAGCCTCTACCATCATGACTACTTCTCCTTTTACTACCGTTATACTATATGTACTACTAATTGTATTACTACTATTACTCCTACTACTACTACTGCTACTACTGCTACTGCTACTGCTGCTACTGCTGCTACTGCTGCTACTGCTGCTGCTGCTGCTGCTGCTGCTGCTGCTACTACTACTACTACTACTACTACTACTACTACTACTACTACTACTACTACTACTACTACTACTACTACTACTACTACTACTACTACCACTACCACTACCACTACCACTACCACTACCACTACCACTACCACTACCACTACCACTACCACTACCACTACCACTACCACTACCACTACCACTACTTGTTCAGAATGATATATTTTGTTCTGGCTTTGTTCTGGCTTCTCACTGATATATTTATCTTCCTTTTTTGTTCGCTTTCCTACAAATTCTTCCGAGAGGGAAAATGGATCGGAATTTAGTGCCTTTCAGTACGTTTAGAGGTTATGATAACAATAAATATTTCCAATCTCTCCCGCTGTGCTGACAAGTCTGTCTTTGAACTAGCCTGTCTTTTAAACTACCGTAGTCTGTCTTTGAACCAGGAGCGTAGGTAAGGGGGAGGAAGGGGGGCACCGGGGGCTCGTGCCCCCATCCCCCCTCCCCACTCATTTTATGTACCCCTAAATGACCCCACCCACATTAATGGACAAAATTATTCCGCCAAATCATAATGTTGGTTCTTGTCAGTTGAAAACCTGTGCCCCCTCAAACAATACAAGGCCCCCCGCTGACCACCCACCCCCCCCCCCCCCCCCCCCCCCCCCCTCCCCAATGGAAAAAATCGTAGCTACGCCACTGCTACGAACTAGTCTGTTTTTTTAAAGATGGAAAGGCGGATCACGTATGTGTGTTTGTTGATAATATCCATCGAGTGAAAGCGGTAAAGCTCTGCGTTGATTTATGGCGCATTGTTTGTCATAGTGTGCATGCGTCTGTACTTTGTCATACACACAGTACATAAAAAGTGACAAGTATGTAACATTGTCCAAATCCTCAAAACTTACTTGGAACTCTCTCAGTTCTCTCATACCTTGTTGTGTTCCTATTAACAATAGAAGCATGGGACAGGTTTCGTTTTTTTATTCTTCAAATTTCCCCTAAAGATATTTACGATTGAAGTGTTCGGATCATAAACTATCCACTGGATAGTCATAACCACCTACAAAGTCAGTGCAATTAGTTAATGAATATCACTTTGCATGTTCGCTCATTACCTGGCCATATAACATCGAATTCAATTCCTGATAATTACTTAAATTGTTTCAACCATTCATCATTTTTTGTGTGCACATTTGAACAAAGTTACTAGATCCCTTTAACTAATATTCCTATGAAATTTATGAGCATGCATGCGATTCACAAACATAAACAAATAATCTTTACAATGCTTCTTTTACATGATCTTTAGAAGGGATTCCCTACAAGTCATATATCTGGACAAATCTAAAATGTGTATACTCGTCGATCAGTCGGTGGCAATTCAATTATTTTCAGACTGTTTACGACTCGCAGAATTTCTGTCTGTCTGAGAGAAGAAAAAAAAAGAGGCCTCCTCTACGCTTAGACAAAAATGAAAACAAATAGAATAGTCCAATGAAAATAACAAGGGGTACAGTATTGCATAGTTTTTCCGGTTTTCGGATATAAATAAATATCGAATTTCAAGCGCAAAGGAATTTCTCTCGTTGATTTGTTTTTTCTTCTTCACGTTATTGCTGTCAATCTTTCACTCGTTGCCGGTTTGATTACCATTCTCGCACGTGTCTGAAGGTGTGCTTGAAAGACCAAAACACACAAGCGCCAGGTTCATCCCAACACCCACTCACCCTGCTTTTTGTTAAATTAAATTGGACAGGAAACGTCATTTTGAACATTTTTAAAGGTCGACTACAGCATTAAATACAAACTTGTTTCCCGTAATAGGTAGCTAGTCTATCCATTGTTTATAATAATAAATAATAATAATACTCATAACGTCACTTATATTGCGCAGAACCTATATAGATATACTCTACTGCGCATGATGGTTTGCAATTAGGTGCGATTGTTCTCGTACGCGAATGGATATTTCCTCATTAGTTTTGGTTTCTAAATCTAATGTCAAAGTTTATTCCTTCTGTTGAAAGCCTGTCTGCAGAAATAGACTAGTTATATCATTCCTATATGAATAATAGATGATAGACTTCTGCCGCAGACCCATGAACATACGATGATGAGTTTTCAAACTGGGAAAACATTTTTTCGGCCAATTTGTCTGAAACAATTGATGGAATGGCTACTAAACAAAAATGTTCTCTTTCGTTCGTAGAATATTATTTGGGGTTTGAATCCCTTTAACATCTACCTGTCACTCTCCGCCTGTTACTTCCAGGTGATTTGCCGCATTATGCTCGTCGTAGCTTTGCACAATGGAGAGGTGTTTTCATGCGGCGTTATTTAGATCCATTGTGCACCCGATATCGCGCATTTAAGACCTTTCTGATCCGTTGGAATAACATCCCGACGATGCTCTACAATCGAAAAACGGATGTGTCTGTCAAACGTTTTGTGTTCGAATGGGATCAACGTGACCTTTAACTGTCATGTTGTACTTGACGTGCAACTGCTGTCAAGAGTTCCATCTTTACTTTTTGTTTGTAATGATAATAATCACCATATCTCTCATACCAACCACATGCTGTATGTGCTAAGTATGAAAACATTTGTCTCATTTAGTCTTCTCGATCTTTTTCTTCGTCTTCATCCTCTTTACCCCATACTCCCCTTCTTCCAAATCACCATTGTCCTCATCGTCTTCGTCATCGTCATCATTATCACCAACATGATCACCATGATCATTATTATCATTGTCGCCATCATCGTCGTCGTTATCATAATCATCACTATCATCATCATCATCATCATCATCATCATCATCATCATCATCATCATCATCATCATCATCGTCGTCGTTACCATAGTCATCATCGTCATCATCATCATCATCATCGTCGTCGTTACCATAGTCATCATCATCATCATCATCACCAGCAGCATCATCATCAGCATCATCATCAGCATCAATATCCTCATCATCCTCTTCCTCCTCCTACTCCTCTTCCTCCTCATCATCGTAATGATCATATTGTGTGGTATATCGATTTCGGCCTTCGCCTTTCAATATGGTCATGTATCAGCCGGTGGTTCACACGAGCTGTCGCTGAAACAGAACGAAATGTTTTTTCTTACTAATTTACCTTACAAAATTGCCCATCACCATAACAAGTCCTTTTGTAGATCAAATTTAGATTACAAATATACAAAAGGCCGTAAAAATCGTTTCGTTTCGCCATCATGGCCATACTCTTTTGTTTTATTTAACATAATGTATTATACTCCTGTTATAAAGCTATATTATTAGCATTTCTTGCGGTCAAAGGTTTTCCATAACAAGGCTAATGTACCGTCCATAAATCTCAAAAAGCTCTAAAAATGTTTGTGTATCTAAAATATGTCGTTCGGCGATTTACGAGCGAGGAAAATATTTGTAATTTCGCCCCCTCCTTTTCTTTCAAAGCATTTTACGATTGGCGATTAGAATAACATTGGCACGGCTTATTTATCACTCGGTCGTTTAAAATGAGATGATTCATGTTCGAACTTTCGCTAACTTTCTTGTCTGGATCCTTTCACCATCTACTTTTGTTTATCTTCACAGTTTTCGATTGTTTCTCCCCTAACTCATGGAACCCTAGCCTTCTAATAAGGCCTCACGTCTGAATGACTTAGAGAAGATTCATAGTCGCGCGACTGGGGAAAGAATAGTCGACTTCCGCCGCTCGTGTGATAGTCGCGTTCGGCATTGGTGTCATGTCATGCATTCAGCACAGACGCGAAGCCGTGCCAAAAGGCTTCTCCTACCCCCGTGTCAAATGATGAGGTGTTCTGGTCGAGTGGTCAGAGCTCCGCTCTTCGTCCTAATCGGCCCGGGTTCGAACCTCGGCTGCGTCTTTCGGTGACGGTAGAGGGCGGTTCCAGATGTAAATTAATAATCGTGATCAATTGATCGCGTCTGCAAAATAACCCAAACGAACAAAAAAAATAAAAAATAAATGTTCATATTATTATTATTTTTATATTATTATTATTAAATGTATCCCCAGTATCTGTTGTTGCCAATTCATACTCAAGTTAGGCACTTCTTAAAAACCATTATCTCACTATCATTATTAACTAATTTTGCCAAATGTTATTTCAATACAATTTTCAAGGTATCTAGTATTACAATACTAACATTGTAAAAAAAAAAAACGAACACTTACTGAGAACTCCTAGTGGTTCTCACATACCTCGTTATATTCGTATTACAAATAAAATTATGGAACCGGTTTGGGTTCTCACATTTCTCTTGTTTTTCTTATAAATTGTTTGATTGAAGTGTTCCGATCTGAAATTCTCTAGTGGATAATTGTTACCCTGTACAAAGTCAGTGCAGTGAGTTAGACGCTCAAAATATCACGATGCAGCTTTGCTCATTAGCCGGTGTCACACATAATTATCTAGATAATTCACCTACGTATGTGACAGACATACAAATGACAGACATGCTACGAATTATGTTGATAATTCAATTATCTAGATAATTGTCCCCTGTGTGTCGCCGACCATTGATCGGTCATATGACATTCATCTATCATGGAAACTTACCTCCTCAGTCGACATACTAACATCACGGGAAATACACATTTTTAGCAGGCCTTCGTCAGTTTGGTTTTTGCACACATATAATATATATGCCGAAAATGTCATAGATCCATTTTAATAAAGAAACGTGTGATTACATTTTGGGAAAAGGGAAATGTTATTGTCATAAAGAATACGTGTATTAGGTCATGCTTTCACCCAAACGTAAATAGCTCCTAAATATTGTTGTTTTATTATACGTGTACTGTACTCTAAGTATATACTCTAAGTACTGTACTCTATTCAAAATCGTGCCCCCCTGTGTCGGCCAATCAGTTTTACCCTACGAATAAAAACTGTACGATTTAGACGATGACATAATGGGAAATACATTTACTATCGACAAATTCAACATTGTAATGACAATTATTGTTTTTCCTCAGTATTAACATATTGCTACCGAGAACTTAACCTACTACGCACTATTTAATTAATTTTGGAGTATTTTTTGTATGAACAGAACACGAAGTCAACCCGAATATTATATTCAATATTGCGAGTACACTTAGTGGAAGGGTGCCCTCTTTTGACATGTTTGAGAGAGCACGATGCCATAAATTACTTGTAGTACACATCCAGCATGCCCGATACCCAATGCATGATATTGGAAGGATAATTATCTGGCATATTCTTAAATTTTACAATTTCAATTCATTTTCGTTTCCAATATAATATTTATATCAATTAAAATCGTTTACAAAATAAATAAATACATATTCGAAACAGAGGGATCCACTAAACAACAGAGGCGTCGATTCGTTCGGAAAGCACAATGCAGGGGCAGGGGGGGGGGGGGGGGGGGGGGCATTGTTTGTGAACAATGTTCGCCCCCCCCCCCCCCATGCATTGTGTTTTCCAAATGGATCGACGCGCCTGCTAAACAATGCAATGCTTGTACATCGTATTGTATAATTATTACAAGTTATTATTACAAGTTCGTAACTACAAACAGGATCTATAAAAAGGAAAAGGGACACCAAGCCTCAATACGATTACGCTGAGGGTGATAAATGTCGATGATGGAGATGATGATGGTGATGATGATGATGATGGTGATGATGGTGATAATGATAGTGATGATGATGGTGATGGTGATGATAGTAATGATGATAGTGATAGTGATGGTGATGATGATGACAATGATGGTGGTAGTAATGATGATAGTAATATAACTGATAGATGATGATGTTGATGGTGATGATGATGGTGATGATGATAATGATGGTTGTAATGATGATAGTGATAGTGATGATGATGGTGGTGGTGATGATGATGATGGTAGTAATGATGATAGTAATGGTGATGATGATAGTGATAGTGATGATGATGGCGGTGGTGATGATGATGATGATGGTAGTAATGATGATAGTAATGGTGATGATGATAGTGATAGTGATGATGATGGTGATGATGATAATGATGATGGTAGTAATGATGATAGTGATGATGATGGTGGTAGTAATGATGATAGTGATAGTGATGGTGATGGTGGTGATGATGATGGTGATGATGATGATAATGATGATGATTGTAATGATGATAGTGATAGTGATGATGATGGTGATGATGGCGATGATGATGATGATGATTATGATGATAATGATGATGGTAGTAATGATGATAGTGATAGTGATGGTGATGATGATAGTGATAGTGATGATAGTGATGATGATGGTGATGATGATGATAATGATGGTAGTAATAATGATAGTGATAGTGATGATGATGGTGGTGGTGATGATGATAGTGATAGTGATGATGATGGTGATGATGGCGATGATGATGATGATGATGATGATGATGATAATGATGATGTAGTAATGATGATAGTGATAGTGATGGTGATGATGATAGTGATAGTGATGATAGTGATGATGATGATGGTGATGATGATGATGATGGTAGTAATGATGATAGTGTTAGTGATGATAATGGTGATGATGATGATGATAATGACAATGATAATGGTAGTAATGATGATAGTGATAGTGATGATGATGGTGATGATGATGATGATGATGGTGGTGAGAGTGATAATGAACAGAAGACGAGGATGGGGAGAAGGTTGATAATGGATGAATAAAGGATGGAAGAAGTATTTAGGAAACAAAATGCATTAATCTTGCAGGTAAATATTTGGTTGGATAGTTTGGTCTACTTTTGGTCGATCAAAATAGACTGGGTTTTATTTTGAAACGAAAAACTATGGTTCTTAGAATAGATGACAATTTACATGATCATTAAAGGGATCTAGAAACATTGTCCGAATCCTCAAATCCAATTACAATTCTTGCGGTTCCGTCATACATTGTTGTTTTCGGATTTACAATAGAAGCATAGGACAGGTTTCAGTTTGTTTTTATTTCCTTTGTTAAAAAGATATTTACGATTGAACAGTTCAGATTTAAACTATCCATTGGATAGTCGTAACCGTGTATAAAGGGAGTGCAATGAGTTAGTGAATATCACTTTGCATTTCGTCTCATTACTCGGCCATATAACGTCCATTGAACTTTTAAATGTTCACACAATACCCAGTGCACATATCAGATAACAACAATATACATTATATCAACCACTCATCACTTTGTGCGGTGACATGACAACAAAGTTACCAGATCCCTTTAATATAATCTGTTATGTAATAATGATGTTATCATAATTACACAGACATAACTCGGCATGCTCATGTATAACAATGAAGCAATCAGTTAAATACAATTTCAATTTATTTATCAAACATTAAATCTGCCTATCGACCTTCCTATAATGATACACCGGTCGGAAAATTTGCTAAAAATAACATGTATTTGGGGATAATCTGTGAGTGACGTCAATTAAACGTTTGGAGGTTTCTTCGAAGACCGAAGATTACTTCATCCTTGTGTGAACACCACAATGCGTTGCTTGTGCAAAGAGAGTTAATTTGAAACTGTTACATTTTGTTGGGCAATTATCCTTTTTAGTTACAAAAATAAAAACATCGAGTGACAATAACAGAGTCCTTCCACCTCGCACAAAAGATCGATTCAGTTGTATGAGGCCCGGTCACATATCACGGGAGAGCGTAAGCGGATGCCGACGAATAGAACATTTGCGAAATCAAATTATCCAGTGGTGAGAGTCGTCTCCATTGCTTCATGCACAAAACATTCCCCCAGATAGAGCAACGTATACCTACATCGCCTGACAAGGAACGGACAAGAAGCGCATACGAACGGAGACGAACGGAATTGAATATGTTACTCTCGTCGGGCATCCGTTTACGCTATCCGGTGATATGTGACCGGGCCTATACTGGGAAGACATACAATATCGAATCCTTGCAAGTATCTTGTCGGAAGAGGGATACAAACTAATTAATCCGCACCTCATTTCACCAATTTCATCAAGCTTTTCGTTTTCGCTATTATGTTCATTTTCACGATGTTATTATAGGCCTATAAATTGTTCCCCTAGGCGTGTCATTAGGTGTCATTGATATAACCCGTTGAGTATGCCCGTTGAGTATTAGTATTACACATATGAAAGGGATCTAGTAACTTTGTTGGCATGTGCAAAAAGTGATGCATGGTTGGTAAAAATAAAGTGTTTAGTTTTATGATTTGATATATCCTCTGAGTATTGTGTTATATAAACCGCGAGTAATGACCAAAAAAGTGATATTCCCTTACTTATTGCACTGGTTTTGTACACAGTTATGACTATCCAGTGGATATAGTTACAAATCGAAAACTTCAATCGCAATTATCTTTTTAACGTAATGGAAATTTGAAAATGGAAATTTGAAGAAAAAAACAAAACCTGTCCTAAAGCTTCTATTGGTAATACGGATACAACACTGTAATAAAAGAACCTCTAGATTTCTAATTAAGTTTGTGGATTTGGATAATGTTACAAGATCCTTGCAAAGCACATTACCCATAATATCTTCGTGCTTATTAATATTACCCGGATTAACAGTACATGGGTTAAGGCCCCTTCACTATTTAGGGAAGCCGTATGTAGGTTTCACCCCTTGATTTTACTCTCAGCGCCGTTCCCAAAACCCGATAAATAATTGCATGTCCGATATTGTAAGGCATCCACTTACGAACAGACAAGTCATCTGACAGTCTGATGGCTTCTTGGGCAGATTCCTTGTAAAAATAGACAGAATAATTAACAATTATAATATAATCTCACTCTTATGAGAAGTACAATGCTACCGAATTGTTTTATCACTTGTAGGAAGTAGCTGTCTTTTGGCGATAACGTTAAACATTTATCAATGGTTTTATTGCCTGTTTCGAAATAACCTAAACACGGTTACCTCACGTACTTAATGGTGTTGTTTTAAAGAGATAGTTGAGTTTTGGTTCCGAGGGCGCTTCAAGAGATAATTTTTGTGTGAGGTATGAAAAACTGAGTGTCAAATTTGAAAGAGCATACAATTTAAATGACAGAATAAACTTTATTTATCAAAAACGGGTTCAGAAAC